>VZTQ01011987.1:158239-277622 GCA_013400755.1 Pelecanoides urinatrix
TGTCGGGGCGGAGGGGCGCGGCCCCTCCGCCCCGACACCCGGCGGTTCCGCGGGGCCGCCCGCCGCCACCACCGCCGCCGCCGCCGCCGGCGGAGAGAAGACGGCTGTTCCGCCGCCCTCCTCCTCCTCCAACTACGTTTTCATCCTGGTGACGGTCGCGGTGGTGGTGCTGGTCATCCTGGTCATGACCGTCCTGGGGGTCTTCAAGCTCTGCTTCAACAAGAAATCCGAGGGCCGCGGGGACAAGGAGCCGCCGGAGGCCGGCAGCAAGGCGGAGGCGGGCTCCGCGGAGCCGAGCGGAGCAGCCGGCGGCGATTAGCCCCGGGGCGGCCGGGGCCCCGTCCCTCGGGGCAGCCCCGAGCGGCAGCTCTCACCCTGGGGCAGCGCTCCACTCCCCCCGTCTCTCTTGCCCCCAGCCCGGCTGCCGCGGGGAGCCGAGGAAGAGGCGCCGTGGGACTTGGCCGAGCAGGACTTGCAGCTTGTCAGACGTGGGGGCATGCAGCGACCCCCTTTTCAGGGGTTTCAAGCTTTTGGACAGTCAAGAGTTTTTGTCGGTCTGAAAAACAGTTGTTTAGGTGCTGACATAAGTAAAATATAAATACAGCAGCCTGGCCGACAGAGCGATTGCTTATCTGCAGCTGCAACAGCTGTGGGTTTGTACCCTCTCAGAAACTGTTCTTCGGGTGCCTTATTTGGAGCAAGTGTAAAGGGGACCACTTTGAGCGCTCGCATCTTGTAATTTAGAAGTCACTACTTGTCTGAGTGGTACTTGAAGGCTCTCATTTTCTTTTAATTGCTGGAATGTTTGGAGAGATGAACTGCCGTAATTTTGGAGGAAACTGTGACCCATGCTCTTTCAGGCTGACATTCTTAAAAATGAAGAGCATTTCTATATTTAGAAGGTCATTAAATTGCTGGGGAAGTGGGACGTTAATGGGGAATCAGTTTTATACTTCAGCTGATGAAAAGAATAAAGGATGATTTAAAACCTAAATCACTGCTCTGTTTGTTACTTCATACAATATTCATTTTTATTGTAGCAGAGCAACAAATTTTTCAGTTACAGTTTTTCTCCTAAGGTGCGTCAGTACAAAACTTGCTTTCTGCATGCAATATGTGTTCCCTTACAATCGGACAAAGTACTGACAAACTTGGCACTGTGAGAGGAGTTAATGGGGGTCCAAATACATCATGCAAATCCCTTTTTTTTAAGTCAGATACATTGTTTTCCATGGAGTCCCTTGAGAGTAAGGAAAGAAGGATTCACCCTTTGTGCCCCTTTCCAAATCAGGTAAACACTTCCGCTGTGATTTCCCTTGGGAATCCCAGTAGAGCAGCTTTAGTCCTGGCCGCTGAACTTGCTTTCTTTGCAGTTCAGAGTGCTGATGCTCACTTATTATTATTATGGTGGTGTTTTTCAATTACAGTGGTAATGCTAAATACCGATTTAAGGTTTTCTGAGTGCAGTAAGATACAATTAACTGGATCTCATCCAAGCCTCTTGGGGTGCGGGGTGGGTAGGGAAATATTTTCTTCCCTTAAAAGACCTTTAAGCTCTGAAATGTCTTTTTAAATACGCAATTTTTGTTTGTTTTCTTCTTTTTAGAGCTGACCTTCTGACTACTGCTTTCATTTTTTCACTTTCCTGTTGAGTTTGGAGATTCAAACAATAATGTGTATTATTACCTATTTTTCTTGCAAGCAAAGACTAGAAGATTAATCTGGTGTAAACATCTGCTAAGGATAAAGTATGACATAGTGTGGGTTTTTCCTTTTTCTCTCTCTCTCTCCGCTTAATGATGATAGGCTGTTGCTATCAGGGAAACAGTCTTCTGGTTTTATGAAGGAGATTTGTGAGCCATCAGTCTGTCAATAGCCATAAATTCCACTGTATCATGACAGGAATTAAATCCAGCTAGGTGAGAATGCTACTTATTACAAAGCTGTTTTATAATCTGCATACTTTTCTAATCTGTTTATCTGACATTTGTATTTCAGAAGGCAGGCATTTTTCAGCTTTGGTGGGAAGCTTAATTCTGCATTCAGATGTGCACAGATTTGGAACATGACTTAGCCATTAATGCCTTTTGTTTTAATACCACTCCTGTTATTGTCACTGTAACTAACTTCTTTTAGGGGGAGTGTACGTGGAGCTCCGTTCTTCTACAAGGGGCTGTATAAGCAAATAGCAACTAAGATAAATGAGAGCCTCCCTAACTTATTGTTTCTATGTTTTCCTCTTTCCCACGTATCAGATGGCTGAACTCTTAATGGGACTGTACAACTGTCCAGGTATGTTTTTCTAAGCTCTAGAAATACTCTCATTCTCTGTTTCAGGAGTCTCACCAAGCACATGGCTAAGTGCTGAGTTAAGTGCCTGTAACTGACTACTTCTTTTGCCATCTCTCAGGGTTTGACTCAGACTATTCAGTTAAAATGTACAAGTTCATGCCCTTGCAAGCTATTCACCTGGCCCATCTTACTATTCTCATTTTGCTCTTTGCCTTGGCTTCGTGTGAAATCACATTTTGATTTCAGAGTTCTTTTTCTCACACTCAAGATTCAGGATTAAGCATTAGACTTTAGTCTTAATGGCAACATAAAGATTCTGTTATGTTTTCCCTCGTTTATAATTTGACTCAGCTTAAACCATACTATTTTGCATCTAAGGATGGGATCTGTTTCACTATGTGTGGACATCTCTAACAGCCTATGGAGAGAAGTATGTACTTGCAATTTCTCTCATATTAGGCCAGATGCTGAAAGTAGGGCCAATGAATTGCATCCTAAAAGTGCCATTTCTGTACATCGACTGTAAAGAAACCCTAGGGAGGCTACTCATATTTAAATGCCTATAAAACACACATCTAAAATTAAATCAGAAAAATCGGCTAACCTAAGTCTCCAGCTGTGCAAGTCACTTTTCTAAAAGCAAGCTCACAGTGCCTTCTGTCTCTTCAAGGCATGGCTAAATGGCCATAATTTTACCATAGCTTCTATTGCATTTACGTGTTAGAGATTCTTGTTTTGTCTAGTTGGATTTCTTTACCTTCTTTTTGCAATCAGTAGAATACAAAGCCAATAGCATTTGGATTTGATTGGAACCTGAGCAGATTTGAAATGCATGAATTTCAAGAAGTAGATGGTTTGGGAGAAAGGATAAATCATTTTTGCTTTCCACTCTCAATTTAAATTGTGTCTTTCTTAAATAGGAAACCAACAGATAACTGACTTGCAACATGGACTATTGGCTCATATCATAACCATGATTCAGTGGTCTGCAAGGCAGATTCAGTGCAGCGTTTGCTGTTTACATCCATAGGAGGAGAGTAAGTAAAATCATAATGAGTACAGCTAATCACAAGGACTGATATAATGAAAGTGTCTGGTTATGAAATTGGATGCAACTTTCTTTTAATTCTTATGTAACACCATAGGTAAAACACAATCAAATGTAAATATTTTTTCAAAACATAGCAGAAATGGAGTCAAATCTTGACCTTTTACCTCATGTCCTTTGACTAAACATATTATATAAGCGTATTATATTGCAACTGTTTTTCCAGTACAGAAAAAACTTTACTTCATCCCATATTAAAACCATATAAATACCATATAAACTTTGTATCTGTGAGTTTTACAATGGATACATTTGTATGGAGGATTTTAAATAATTTAGTACTTTCAATTCTAGTGGTTCATATTAGGTGGGTTTTTTTAAATTGTAAATTCCCTGAGATAGTACGTAGTGTTATAGACCCTGGCTCTTGACTAGAGGACTGGATGTAATAATGTAATGGTAATGAAATGGTGGACACAAGAATCTGTGAGTCCACATTTAAAAATGGTGATTTCTGCAAAGAGTAGGAATGTCCAGGTTGGATGGGGCTCTCAGTGGTCCAAAAAGTGTCCCCTGTTGCCAATTATTAAATCTTTTAGATTTCCTTAATTCCTCCAAAGATAGTTTGACTGGTAGGCACATCATTTGTCAGCTATACATTTTATTCATGAACATGTGATGAATTTTTAATGGCTAGTATTCATCAAATAATCAGAAATAAAATTTTAATTTTCCCCAAAATTTTTAGTAATTATTTATACTGCTGAGGGCTTAATTAAGTGTGTTATGGGATTAACGTGAAATCTAAAAGCGGACATGGGCAATTCAAATACTTC
This sequence comes from Pelecanoides urinatrix, assembly GCA_013400755.1. Lineage (NCBI taxonomy): Eukaryota > Metazoa > Chordata > Aves > Procellariiformes > Procellariidae > Pelecanoides > Pelecanoides urinatrix. The sequence continues at coordinate 162,416 of VZTQ01011987.1, forward strand.
AGAGAACCTTTCTCTTTTTTTAAGTGTAGTATATAGCTTAAAGAAGATTAAAAAAATTAATGGATTCTGTGCTTCCCCCAGGAAGCATAGTTTCCTGTCAATCAAATTTTTTCATGTTTTCAGACCTCATTATCTTTCCTCATTTATTGCATGGAGCTTAATCACTGGTACATGCAACTTAGTTCTTTCTAGAAATAATATTTTCTATTTCTTCAGGATGTGGACATTTATCAAGGCTGTAGAGTGGTGATTCATTTCACTAACGATATATAACTGACTTGAAAGGCAAACAGAGCAAGGCAGCAGCAGTAACCACTCTCCCAGGGCTTCAAAATAGGTTAAACTTCATGCCTTTCCTTCCTCCCCGATATGCAGCCTTGCCTTTCTCCCCTGGACTTGTAGAGCTCTGGCATTGGGAGACTGGAAAATGAACGTGAACGGGGAGTCATCTGTTTGCAAGAAAGTCTTTTTCCTTTTCCGTATTGCAGACTGGAAGGCCTGCTTCGCTGTAGGTGAGGTACCTGAAGGCAGCAGTGGAGGTGGGGAAGGTAGAGATGTGGTGATGTTCCCACATTTATTATGTCCTTTCCCTCCTGCCACCTGCCAGTCCTTTCAAAACATTGCAAGTCTGAGGCAGAAGGATGGGGGAAACAACTACTATTATGTATTTCATGGATAATGTAAAGAGCGAGAATCCTGCAGGGCCAGGGAGAGGATGAGCTGAGGAGGGAGAGATAAGACATACAGGCAAGTATGCATCTTTACCAGGATTTATCTATCCTTACCATCCTCTCACTGCATATTTTTTCAGGTGTTTGTTACTCAAAATGTGGTTTGCAAACAAATAAATATTTTCAGTCATTAATCCAGGAAGAGCACATGGGCTGTAATATGTCAGAAAAGCGTGGTTTTGTTTTTGGAAAGTAACCAGCAGGTCTCGTGTTTTGGACTGATAAGAATGGTTTACACTGTTCCCTGGAACATAACATAGGAGCATAAGAACAGACAGTTTGAGTGAGATTAAAAGTCATCTAAGTCAGTAATCTCTGTGTGACAATAGCAAATGCTTTAGGAAATAGAATAGGAAATCTGGCATCTGTAAGTGACACTTCTAGGTACTCTAAGGTTGCAAGACTTTGAGTTTGAGACTGAGTTCATGCCACACTTGGTAGACTTCCATCAATTTGTCTAACAGAGTTTGGATTCCATTTATTACTTTTGGCAACCAACCATCCTGTATCAACCAGTTCCACAATTTATTTACACGTGACGTGAAAAAGCAGACCAGTTCACCTTCTTGATTTTTCATACCTTTGTCATACACTCCTTCACTCATCTCTATCCCAAGTTGAGGAGTCTGTCTAGTTTCTTCTTTTTTAGAAACAGTTCTATAGATCTGATTGTTTTGTTATTCTTTTTTGCACCTTTTGCACCTTTTCTTATACTGTTTGATTCCTTGTGAAATGTAAATTTAGAAACTGTTGGAGACGCAGGTACAGTATAGTCTTCTATGATGGCTTAACAGTATCTTCTGGTTTTTAAAAGTTATTAACATAACCATTTGTTTGTTTTGACTGCTGCAGAGAACTGTGCTGATCTTTTCAAAGAATTATCCCTCAGCTTTTTTCCAGATCATTTGTGAGAAATTTGAGCAGGACAAGCACCAGGACAGAGCCCTGTGGGTTTCCAGCAGGTTTCACCACAGTTAATAGAACAGCATTTTCATTAGGGAATTCCTTCTGGATTCTTAGGGGAGCACAAGCCTCTGCTAATAGTTTTGTACAGTGCACTGTCTGTTTTACTCCAAAACTCCTACAAACTCTTCATTCTGATGAACTTTCACAGACTTATCCACTGCCCTTCTTCCAAAAAAGAAAAAAAAAGGATAGTCCATAATGAACAGAGGCAAAAAGATTTTACGGCTTTTTCCCTGTGGCTCTTTTTTCCAGAAACACTCTTAAATACAATCATCAGTCATCAGCAGTAAGTACACTACTTGGTTTCCTGTTGTACTGGATTTTGCATTGGTAGCTGCTATGTCTTTAGGCATATGTTCCTCTGAAATTTTTTTTTTGGCCTGCTTTAAAATTTTACTGTTTATTTGCTAAAGTTCACCATTCCTTCTGTTTTCTTTATTTGTACTTGATTTCAACTTTCAATTATGTCCTTTTCTGTGTGTACTGTTTAACGTTTTAGATTTTTTGAGGAAAAAGTGGTCTTTTATTGTCTTCTTTTGATAGGTAATATGTGTTTAATCTGATCCCCTAATATCATTAAATAGTCCCAGTGCCACCTGCAAGCCTTCACCCTTTTAGCTGTTCCTTTTAATTTCTTTTTAGCATCCTTCTTCATTTATATGAAGCTCCCTTCTTTGAAATTAAACATTAACATAGTGAATGTTTTTAGCTCTTTTAACTCAAAGTTGTTCATTTTAGGTATGTTGTAGTCAGTGTTCAGCCAAATAATGTCCATTCTCAGGACAAAATCAGGATCTGTTTCTTCTGTTGTGGGTTATCTTACTAATTGTGCCAAGAATGAATTATTAAAGATGTCTGGAAATTTGGTTACTAGTCAGTCTGTCATGATAGTAGTCCACAAAAAAAAGTTTTGTTTGTGTTTAAATTCTTCCCTCTCCAAGCAAGTGATGAATTGTGTGTATGTAGTACATGTAGCTTTTTCTCAGAATACAAGCCACCTACATTTCATGGCAATAACCCTTCCAACTCTGCAGCATTAGTGGTGGCACTTAAAGTGAATTGATTCTCTTTGAATTATACCTAACCACTGGGATGATGAAGCAGATTCTGGTCCATTTGAAGAAATTCTGATATCCTAAGAGAAAAAGTAATCATAAGAACACATGCATTAGTCTTCCTAAGTAAAACAAAGTTGGTTTTCATTCTTTTCTAGATTTTGAAGCTTAAAGGGATGTGAAGATAATATACAACATGAGCATTAACCTATTAATATACAATGTGCATTACAATCTGTTTTCCCCTATACTTAGTGATATTATATTACTAGATATCCAAAACTTTTACATCACAAGTCCTCTTTTACTTACCTATGCATCAGATAGATACTAATGAGGAAGCTTTCATTACTTTCAGATAAATTTACCACACTAATGCTGTTAACGTCCATTGCAATTCCATAAATCCAGTTTAGATCTCTCAAAAGAACGTCCTACTGGTTTGTCATATAAAGTCAACTTTGCTGCAGTAAAAGACAAGAACTTAGGTTTAAATGCATATTCTTTTATGTTAAAAATTAAAGTATGCATATATTGGTATATGTTTACAGAGAATATACTTTCCTAGTAAAATTTGAGGTTGTGGGAATAGTTTTTCTGAGCAAAATTCAGTCTGGTCAGGAGAAGTCCTTTTGTGGACTCTAGAATCTATTTCAGTGCAAATATGGCTGACATTTTTCCACAGATATGAATGTATCAGGAGATTTTTCTTCCATGTTTAGGGAGTTTATTCTATTGCTTATTTTCAATTAAATCTTAGTTCTAATGAAAGGTTCTTGAATGAGTACACTGAAACCTGCAATCCTCTATAGATCAGATAAGCCATCTTGGAAGTGTAGCTCTATGCCTTCATGCTAAACTAAGTTCAGAGTTTCAAGGTCTGTGGAGAGGAATACGTGAACATTACCTTTTGTTCTTAAGAGTGTATATTTCTCTTATGGGAAGTGATTTTCCCAGTCATAGCACTGAAGATGCTTTTAAAGTAAGAAATTCTGTAAATCTTACTTTATGATGGTGAAAAAGGAGAGAAAATGCTGTTGTATTCCATTTCTGTCTTGTTGATATGGAATTCTTCTTTCTTTGTGTTGAGCAAAAATTTGATAAGTTTTTTGTCTATTTTGATGATAAAAGGAAAGAAAATAATCTGAAAAATTCAAAATAAATTAACATTTTAAATAATCTATTATCTATCTCTTTTCCTGAGTTTCTAGTAATTCCATAAAGTACTTAAGTTATCACTTGGTTCTTACAAAAAATACCTGGATACTTTCTAACCTTCAAAAAGAACAGCCAGCTTTGAAAATAGCAGTTGACATAATTGGCTGACAGAATTGGTTGAATGGTCACATCCAGCAGGTAGTGGTCAACAGCTCAATGTTCAGATGGAGATTGATGACAAGTGGTGTCCCACAGGGGTCCGTATTGGAACTAGTACTGTTTAATATCTTCATCAATGACACAGACATTGGGATGAAGTGCACAAGTTTGCAGACAACACCAAGCTGAGTGGTGCAGTTGACACGCCTGAGGGAAGGGATGCCATCCTGAGGGACCTGGACAAACTTGAGAAGTGGGCCCATGTGAACCTCATAAGGTTCAACAAGGCCAAGTACAAGGTCCTGCATCTGGGTCGAGGCAACCCCCAGTATCAAAACAGGCTGGGGGTGAAGGGATTGAGAGCAGCCCTGCCAAGAAGGACTTGGGGGTACTGGTGGATGAAAAGCTGGACATGAGCTGACAATGTGCGCTCACAGCCCAGAAGGCCAACCGTATCCTGGGCTGCATGAAAAGAAGCGTGGCCAGCAGATCGAGGGAGGTGATTCTGCCCCTCTGCTCTGCTCTGCTGAGACCCCACCTGGAGTACTGGCTCCAGCTCTGGAGTCCTCAGCACAGGAAAGACATGGACCTGTTAGAGCGGGTCTTCAGCCTGGAGAAGAGAAGGCTTTGGGGAGACCTTACTGTGGCCTTTCAATACTTAAAAGGGGCTTGTAAGAAAGATGGAGACAAACTTTTCAGCAGGGCCTGTTGCGACAGGACAAGGAGGAATGGTTTTAAACTAAAAGACAGTAGATTTAGACTAGATATAAGGAAGAAATTTTTTACAATGAGGGTGGTGAAACACTGGCACAGGTTGCCCGGAGAGATGGTAGATGCCAAATCCCTGGAAACATTGAAGGTCCGGTTGGATGGGGCTCTGAGCAACTTGATCTAGTTGATGTCCCTGCTCATTGCAGGGCGGTTGGACTAGATGATCTTTAAAGGTCCCTTCCAACCCAAACTATTCTATGATGCTATGGTTCTGTGATAAAAAGCAAAACTTCAGCTTTCTTGTTGAGTTGGAAGTTTATGTATTTGTTGTACCCTAAACAATCTAAATTAATTATGTGAAAGAGCCAAGTCCTGCTTTATAACACCTGTACTGGACTCTATGTTTTTTTCCTCTTTTCTAGACAAAATGGCCTCTCCTGGGCATCCCACCCTTGATTTTTCTCCATTTCAGATTCCTTCTTTCTAAGGCTGTTCAGTGTCAGCTATACACCAATTTTGCCTTATTTCATAGCCATTCTCCCCAGATATCCCGTCTTTTGCCCTGATGTGAATATATCTTCAATGTTTTGCCTGGTCTTCTATGACACCTTATAAAGACCTGCAACCCTTCCACCTTCTTTTCCACCATAAATAACAGGAACAACAGTGATAATTAAAACCCCACCTGTCCCCCACACCTGTCACAACTTCACATACAAGCATCTGAGAGAGCCATTCCTATAACTTTTCTTCCCAGTTAACTGATGAGGCTTTTGTACAGTCTTGTATTAGTACAAATAGCAGATGAGATTCAATTTCTTCTGGACTCATTATGTGATCAGCTAACAGCTACTAGCGTAAAAATTAAAACAAAGTATATACTGTGCCATCAAAAAAATACCTTCTCTGTGTTTCTTATCTTTCATTTCATTGAATTTTCTTTCTTTCATTCGGTCTTGCGATTGATTTGCGAGATTTGTATAATCTAAGGCATGATCTTTAGCTGATGTAGTTGAGTTCTTTAGCTGTTCAAAACATCACTGAAATCAGCTACTGATAGTAGCCAAGAGTCTTCGGTGGGTAAATAAGCAACTTTTCTTATGAAGACACTGGAGTTTATAGAAAGAATGAAAAATGGTATAGAAAATACAAGGTATAAGATAATAAGCATGTTTTAATGTCAAAGTTGTTCTAGTTTTCATAAAGACATATGAAACTCCTTAACAAAAGCTTCTTTACAATATTGTACAGTCAATTTAGCTTCTAAAAGTGTCTTTTCTCTCTCTGTGACTAAATGATATATACAAAATAATTCTGCTGCAATGTTAGGAAAATAAACTCACTAATACTGGTATTGACTTTCTGCTCAATAAAGCAGTGCTTTTCAAACTTTTCTTTTATGCATGACTTGTCCCTCATTGACTGGATAAGAGTGCAAGTTCCATCTATGTCTGTTTTTAACAGAAACTGGAGAGCAACAAGATCCCCAGCCTTTAGCTGGTACTCTGATAGATAATGCCCTTTTTGTATACATTTACAATGTATTATAACCTGTTTATCCCAATTAAATAATGAAAAAACCATAATCATAGCCTCCATTAGTTTTCTGGTTTAGACCTCAGATGGAGGTATTTATCTTATTCCAGCTGGGGAAGGGTGTGGTTTGTCCATGTAGTAGGCGCAGGGAGTGATTTCCTGAAGTGCTGGGCAATTGCAGCTGTCAGTGAGCGCTAGCAAGCTCCAAACTTTCTGAACACCAAAGGGATATCTCCAAATATAGCCACTCCAGTTCTAAATCAAACACTAGTCACGTTTTTTTCTCCAAGATCTCCTTATCCTACCAACTCCAACCTCTCCAGCCATGGACTAACCTCCTTAGCAGAATTAATGCTCCAATTTCCTCTATACATCAGAGCAGCACAGAAGCAAACCAATGACTTACCATTGCCTAAATAGTAAAATCGTGCTACCTAACTGTCCAGCAACTGGAATCTGAAGTTTACCAATCATGAATTCCTTTATAACCAATATACATTCTAATTCATCCCTTTGCATGTTGGATAACGGATCAAATAGGATGTTTATATATTTTACAAGAAGGAAGCATATATATGTGCATGCATGTTGTGTGTGTGTAGACACTCATACATACTTGCTTTGTACCTCATTGCCACGTTTTGAATTGTTCCGGCTGACCAGCAATCATTTGAGCTTGCCATTGTAAATTTGAGTACCTGCAAATCCTGCATGAATCAGTTGAACTTGTGGCCCTTTGCTTTTATCAAAGCCGGCACCGGCACCGACGTTACTCAGCATTGTTCAGGATTATGAAGTGCAGCATGTTACAGCACCCTTGCAGAAGCTCACAGCTTCCCTCTGGGATGTCTTACAGATTTTTATGCTTGGTAGGGCCCGCGCATACACTGAAAACATCACTGTCACCAACAACGTAAGCAGAGCCAATACTATCCGATTACTGTGATCATCACAGTGATCAGCAGGTGCCAAGTCATAAATCTGGTAATTCTTATCTGTCCTACAACTCCCATATGCTATGCATTTGGGCACTTTTATCTGAGCCTTTCTAGTTAGGAAGCTCAAGGACCCACAGAGCAACTCTAAGTCATATTACATAGCATAAGAACCTGTATAGAAAAGGCTTATTTTTGGGAAAAGGGAGAGTAGAATAGGTCTTCTGTACATTTATATTACTTTCAATGTGTCTCTACCCATCATAGACACGATAAGCATATAATGACAAATGTATTCCATCCAGACTGGAAATTAATACTTATATATCTCAGGGAGGATACACCACCTTGCTGTCTCTGCTTCATGGCTGCTTACTACTCTGCCAAACCCAGATTTTCGGCTTCTGGGGAAAAAAGGTTAGAAGGGGGTGGGCATAGTTAGCTTTTATTGAAAAGCATCTTTCCTGTCAAAACTGTGCTTGGTTTGTAGCCATCTAGTGACATACTTTGAAATACTCTTTGGTTCACCTGTTCTTCTTGGCTAGTTCTCTCTACAAAACATAATATCTAAAAGCATTATTCTCAAAGAGAAATCTAATTAGTAAATTACCCTTTCTTCCTGTGGCTTGGCCTGCAGTTGTCAGTCCAGCAGGGCTCTGTGTTGGAGAGGATGCAAGTGCTGAATACACAATGCAGTAGAAATATTTTATTCTCTAGAGATTCATAATTCACATTCTTGTTTGTAGAGCCCTGGAGTCAGATAAGGTTTCTAGGGGCTGAAATCACAGAGTCTAGAACATTGGATTGATGTTTCTTGGCTAATTTCTTCTGGCTTTTTTAAAAATTATTTTTCTTGGATTTTTTGGCAGGATTTTAGGACACTAATTTACACTGCTGTTCTGGAAACATGGCAAAGAAAAGCCAAATCTTACATAACTTATTCATCAGTGGGTCATTTTATTTCAGTAAGATTTAGTTTAATACTTAAAATTAGGATGCTGATTTTTGGAAACTGGTTAAAATACAGTATATGCTCACAGTGAACAGAATGTGCCACATACATTCAAAATGCAGACTTTTCGTTTTTTCAAAAACAACCAGAAAGCCTTTTATTTTATTCTGATTCACTGGAAACCTGGCATTTCAGAAATGCTTGCATCACATTCAGAAATCTGATTCTTCTTCTCTGTGAAGAAATCAGACGGGTTCTTTAAGTGTGAAATGCAAAGAAACCATACACTGCATGATGTTCTCTGCTGTAGGGCCCATCTCAAGCAGCAGAGTATCTACATGTGGCCATCACCTTTTTCATCCACAGCCCAGATATAAAGTGCCTCTGCAACCAGTCTAGTTCAAGCCCACTAACTGCACATAGCAGTCAGCCCCAGGGTTATGAGATGTGTTGTCTTTGCTACTGTGCTGGGAATCCTAGAGAGAAAGGAGAGTCATTTCCTGCGTACCCTCCTTTGAGTGGGAAAATGCTGCAGAGGTAGCAGAAGTATGTGCCATGTGAAGACCATTCTCTCTTTGTGTGTACCATGGGAAATAGTCCAGTCCATTGACTAGATACTATTCAGAGCTATCACACTTTTGAGTATAGGTCTTAGGCTAAACAAAGAACAACAAAAGTTGATGGATTTCCGTGGCACAGGGCCGATTTCCATGACAAAGTGTATGCAGTATTTTTAAAATATTAAACTCATGGGTACAATGCAGCAACATACTACGGGCTCTAAATTACAGTTTACCCATTTGTAGATGACTTATGTTATAGCTGGATAAAGAGGCAAAATGCCACCAAGAAATATGTCACTGTACTCTTTTTTTCAGTGAATTAATCATTAGTTCATAGAGTTTCCGTATGAAATCTGAAGACTCTTGTTTGCGATTTGGAAAGCATTAAAAAGAGTTCTGCTTGTTTTCTGGTACACATTATTTCACAAGGACAACTTTTTTTTTTTCCCCGGTAGTTATGTTCTACTATTTGGAATAATAACACAGAATGAACTAACTTGTTCTTCCAAAGCAAATTAAGAGTGATTTACAGCTGTTGGTCATCTCTCCCACTGCCAAAGTCAAACTAAACTCAGGGTGAAAAAAATAGCAGGAAGAACTGTTAGTTTAGGATAAACAGATTTTGTTTCCAGCTGAAGCTACAGAGGGTGTTTTAGGCAGTAATCACAGGGGCACTGCTGGCGGGGAGGGAACGGCGCACCCCTCGGCAGGAAAGCCTGCCGCCTACTGAGGCACCGGCAGCCTCTGCGGCAGCGCCCGGCTGCTCTGCCAAGTACGACCAGCCCTGCCTGGGAGAACCGAAATTAAAGTGCATATGCTGGTAGGCGTGCAGGATCCATCACAGCTTTGTTTAAAGGCAAAATAAAAAAAAAAAAAAGGAAAAAAGAAACAAAACCAGGCTCGACTTCTCATCAAAGCTGTGTATTGGGTACGAATCACCGCTTCTTAACTTGTTTGCTGTTAAACAAATCCAACAGTAGAAAGTAGACTCTATTTAATCTGACCATACTTAACACTATGCCTGGGTGAAAAAGGCAACATAAGATTATGAGATTTATACTATTTTGAAGAGATTATGAGTGAGATTTTAAGTGAAGCTCTACAAATAGCATCGCCTGGTATCGTGGGGCATTTTACTGTTTTGACAGATGTTTGGTTTCTGTGAAAAGTTAAATAAGCTTATACAGAGATTTCATCCTTTTTTCCCCATATGTGCATGTAAAACATTACCAAAGTTAATATTTGCATGTTTTCTTTAAATGAAGTCTACTGGGAAGTAAAAGAAAGGAAACCGTACAATTGTTAAAGCTTTTCACAAGGTATTTTAATAAGGATGTAACAGATTCCACATTAGCCATTTTTAAACTAAAAGGAGCTGACTCACAGTCCATTGAAGTGAATTAGGATTTTTTCTCTCATTTTGATGGGCTTTGAATCAGACAACTTTGAAATACTAAATTTATACATTCATTTAACAGTACCTAATTTTTGGTGAAAGAAATGTACAAAGTAGTATCCTGCTTTTTGCCACTGAGAAAAGTTAAAGGGTATAATTTAACAAAAACTTGTAGTAAGTCCACCACCGCAAATGCTAGATGCCTTAATTGTCAACCTTACACTTAACACTACTTAAGCACCGTAGCTACCAGTACAATGCTATGGGTATGTTGCTACTACAGATTTTTCCCAATCTCTTGCTTCAGATTGCCAGTAGTTATAATTAATACAACCACAGTATTGTGCTAGAGAACTGATTTGTCACAGCTACTGGGACACCTGCCACTGTGTGTCACTGTTAACATAGGTGGTAGAAAGCAAAAAACATAGCTGCTCATTTCAACATGGTCCGTACCGATTCCTACATCTGGGATAAGAGGGAGCAGGGATAGAAGGTTTTGTTTAATCAGCTGTCAGTTATCAAACAAGAAAGCTTCATTCATCTATACAAAAATTGTTCTGTCATAGGAGGGGAAGAGAGAAAATTCAAGAGAGAGAATTTTTGTGGGGGAGGCAATGTAGATGAAAGAGTTAGAAAAAGTGACAACCTTTTTATCTGAAAAGGAGCCTTCTTGAGCATCACCCATTTTAAATGCAACCTTGCAAGTAGCCACCACAGACATAAGTATACAATATAAATTGCTTCAGAGAAACACATTCACAACACTGACAAGAATCAAATGAAAAATCAAACAAAAAGATGTTTGGCACACACTAAAACCAAGAATTCTCAGAAATGAAACATGAAGAAGCTCTGAGCCAGTATATTACATTGGCAACATATGAAACGCTTTTTTTTTTTTGAGTGCAACAGAAGAAACTGGAGTTAGCGTAATAGCTATTAACAAACAGCTACTTTTTTTTGTCAAGTATTTATTTCAGAGCCTGATGGAGATTTTGAAATGAATCCCTCTTTCTCCATGTAGGCTAAAGTGACTTCGTGGCCACCCAGGTCATTCAAAACTGTCCTGGCTCTCTTCATTGCTGTTTCACAGCTGATGGAACAGGTGCAAGACAATAGATTCACAGTCTAGTGCTCCCTTTAAACTTTATTATTAGCACACTATTGTATGTATGGACACATTCAAACATTCCCAGCTCAGTGCTCCCCCCGACTCCCGGCTCAGTGCTCTGCTCCCTCTGAGTCACAGGACTGTTTATCTCCTGTTATCAGCAAGCTGCTGCACAGCTCTGAAGCATAGCAATAATCAGATTTTTTCTGAAGACCTTTTCTGCCCTGCTTCCCCTGAACGTAGCACAGAGAGCCAGAGCCCCAGTGAGGTGGAAGCTGTCTGCAAAGAAAAAGAGAGCTCCATGACTATGCTGCTTCTTTTCTCGAGGTCTTTTTACTCCCCACTTTCTTTTTTATTCCTGGGGGGGGGGGGGGGGNNNNGGGGGGGGCGGGGGCAGAGAGAGGCTACTTGCTCCTTCCTGGGGAAGGGCAGGGTGTGTGCTGGGGGAACTTTTCCCAGCATTTCTACTCTCTGAAGGGGAGGTGCGTACTGACAGATGCTGAGCAGGGTCTCTTTCAGTCGGGGGGTGTCTGAGCCTGAATGCTGGGGCTTGGCTGAGGCAGGCTCGACTCGGTGGCCTGGGGGGCTCCACTAACCGAGGGGGAGGGCAACCTGTACAAAAGGTGAGGGGAAAGTCGCTGTGGGACTGTACAGCCACTCGTCAGACTCAGAGAGGGGTGGCAGAGCCTGGCTGCCAGACCCTAAGTTGACCCACGAGTGCAGCAATTTGCTAAGTGGATGTCAAAGCATCAGCAAATGCACCCGCTCCCAAGGGAGGCAGACAGGGGGGGATGGGGCAGCAGACCAAGGATGTGGGGTTTTCTTCGCTCCTTCTTGTGCCACACACCACTGCTGGTAGGCAGGACCGAAACCCCCTCCCTCCTGGCCTCCACATGCCACAGCCCTGGCCTCGCTCACCCTCCTGCTGGGGGGCAGTAGGGGAGCAGGGGGGCAGGAATGCTTCCTCAGAGGGTGGTAATCCTGGAGGTGCAAGTGCCATTCCTGAACATGCTCCCTGACTCCAAGTTTTCTGGTGGGAAGTCCTCCACGCTGTATGCCCTGCTCTTGAGGGCAGTGGCATAGTAGTCGATGGGTTCCTCTGCAGCATTGTCCATCCAACTGAGGCAGAGCAGCCGCTGGAAGGACCGCTTGAAGTTGTCTGAGAGAAAGCCATAGAGGATGGGGTTGGCACAGCTGTTGGCGTAGCCCAAAATGACGGAGAGCTGGCTGATGGTGGCATCATCCTGCTCTACAAAGACATTGACCAGCTGCACGATGTAGAAGGGCATCCAGCAGATGACAAAGACCATAACCACCATCATGACCATGAGGGTGATCTTGCGCTCCGAGCGTTTGCGTTGCTGCCAGCCAGCCTTCAGGGCCACCATGCGCATCTTGGCAATGATGAGGATGTAGCAGAGGCAGATGGCCACCACAGGCAGCAAGAAGCCCATCAGAAAGGTGTAGACCACAAAGACCAACAGCCACCTCTGGGTAGGCTCTGGCATGAGCATGTTGCAAGCCACTGTTCCATCACTGTTGGCTGCTGTGTTGGAGAAGATGATGATGGGCAGAATGATGAGGATGGAAAGCACCCAGACACCCAGATTGACCATCTTAGCTACAGTGGGCCGGCGGTATCTAGCCGCCTTGATGGGGTGCACCACAGCAACGTAGCGGTCCACACTGAGCACTGTCAGGCAGTAGATGCTGGTGAACATGTTGATGGCATCCACGCTGAGCACCAGGCGGCAGAGCAGTGAGCCAAAAGGCCAGTGGTGCAGCAGGGTGGAGGTGACCAGAAAGGGGACGCTGAGCATCAGCAGCTCGTCCGCGATGGCCAAGTTGAGGATGTAGATGTTGGTGGCCGTCTTCATCTTGGCATAGCGTAGGATCACATAGATGACCATGGAGTTGCCGCACAGCCCCACCAGGCATACCACGGAGTAGATGAATGAGATCAGGATGGCGCTGCCCTGAGACTCACTCAGGGTGCTGTTCGGGGCGCCAGAGGAGTTCCTGCCGCCCGAGTCCATGCCCCCCGCCGCCGCCTCCTCCGAGGCGCTGCCGGCTCCGCCGCCACCGCTGTCGCTGCCGCCGCTGTCGCTGCCTGCACCGCCCGGAAGCCTGGTGCAGGTGCCATTGGGGGGCATCCTCTGCCCGGACTCCCCGCCGCCGGCTCAGAGCAGCAGGCGCCTGCCGCCGGCCGGGCTCGGCATCCCGGCAGGGCTCCTGGCGCGGCTGCTCCGGGGCGCAGGCATGGGGAAGGAGGCGGCCGCCGGCGCCGCTCGCTCCGAGTGGCAGTAATTGCTGCTCCCCGGCTGGTGAATCATTAATAGGCAGCGGCGCGTCACCAGCTACGAAAAGGAGGAGGGAAAGAGAAAAAAAAATGCAGGAGGAGACGTAAGTGGGTGTCCCTNCAGCATCCTCTCCTCCCCCTCCAGTCTGCACTGCTCCCACTCCATGGCACTTGGGTCCGGGCCAGGGGCACCCTAGGCAAATGGACCATCCTTCGTCCTTTAGGAAAAAAGCCTGAGTCATGGGTGGGTGGGCAATGTTACCTGGGCAGGCATGCCTTATGTCTACACAGCTGCTGTAACCCCCCTCTGCTGTCATCGCACCATGCACATTGCACACCCCATGGCACTGGCACCAGGCATGGCACTGACTATGATGGACCACATAACCTTCAACCCTAAGTGCACAGCACTGCCTGAAAACAGCAATGCCCATGCCTCCTACCACCACCATGCAGCTCCATGCCCCCCAACTTGTCCTGTCCCACCACCACCACCAAACATCATGTGTTAGCATCATCCAATACTTTACAGCCCTGCCCCTCTCCACATGCTCTGTCCAATATGCCCCCCTGTCCCATTCTGACGCCCCAGCATGTTCTGCCTCTGTCCATCACACATCCAACAATGCAGGTGCCAGTTTACACACTACAACTCGCCATCACTATTTACACCACGATGGTGCCAAGACCGTGCTAGCTATGCTGCTATGCAAACACACCATCTGTCCACTCTTCTGTCCCCTCACATCCTGCTTTCACTTACAGGATTACTTCAAGCTCAACCATCACATGCTGCACCACCAGTGCTACAACCCCCTCTCTTAATATTGTACTTAAAACATATGCATATTCCTGATAGGGTTGTGTCCACACAGGACGTGGCTATAAACCCTCCTCAGTACTATACAGTGACACAAACAATTGATACCATCTCCATTCATACACTACTTCTACATATATGTAGCCATCACTACATAAATGACATATCCCACACTATACCTGTACACCCACAAACTGCTTCTACACACTGACCCATGCTGTGTTATTTTGTACACACACTCTGATCCTAGAGAAACAGTCATATACACTGATAGCTACACGTACTGTTATCTCTAGACAGACACTGCTGCCTTACATGCCTCATCTGCACCACCAGTTCTAAACACACATGAACACCAGCAGATAGTCCTAATACTGCATCTCTATACCCTGGCAAGCATACTTTTTTGTATGTGGGTTTTTTTTTAAAATGTATGACCTTCACATAAACCTCTCCTTCTGGGTAATATGACCCTTATCTCCCTATATGTTATTGCTCCATGCATACAGTCTATCCTTACATACTTATACGTAACCACTTAATCAATTTCCATATACCACCATCACCTGCCCATTCTGTATTAACCAGACATAGTTACTCACTAATACACACACCCTCACACTTGCTCACTGCATCAACACTCCCTCAACACAGGCATACATACAAAACACTCAGTAATGCTTATTCTGTTGGCTGTAGCCTCTCATATGTGTGAGCATACCACACCTGTCTGGACACCAGCCTGCCTCTTCACATAAACTGTCGCCTACGAGCACCACCTACTTTTGTCAAGAACAGCAGGTCCGCACTACATAAATATCACTACAGTGCATATGCTGCTACATGCTCCCCACAGCACCACTATATTCAGCATCACACATGCATCCATGCAACCTACTCCTTTTACCATGCATACCCATCCCCTCCTACAGTTCACACATCTTGTTATCCCTGTCTGCCCACCGTCACATTATACATATTATCACTACCCACCACTTTAATATGCAGATACACGCATATTTACCATCAATTCATTATAACCCATCATCAGGAGTTTATTCTCTTAGCACCATATATATCCCTACACCCCTTATCACCACCAGCAGCTATTCCATCACATACATATAACCTCTCTGACTGTATGATTTTCCTCATATCAGTCATCACCTCCAATCAAAATACACCGAGACACTCCAATGTGACCAGCGTCTGCTCTTTGACACCTTGGCAAAGGTATTATTACATTTAGCACATACACACTTTTGCATGACCCTTAAGCAAGCTGTTTCCTTTTCTGCTGTGACTAAGTAGTAGATTGTAAATATATATATTTATATATACACCTGTACACATAAATTTAATTATATACAAAAATAACCCTATTCAGTTTTTAGTAATTGCACACAAGTTCTATTTGGATGATACTTTTTGTGACTTTTGAGGACTTTTTGTATTTATGTGCTAGTACACTTAGGGTTTTAGAGGTTGTATATTCTGATGTGTTAGCATCAAAGCTTCCCGTATACAGTGAAAAAAAAAAGATTTGTATTTAACTACAACATGCAAAATCTTTCCTTGCAGTGTGCTATCTGACACTGCTTGAATTGCTACAATTATGTAAATTCAGCTGGAGAATTATTTTCTTTAAACTTTATAATATTCTGGGAGAATATGAATCAACTTTCAGTCACTGATATGAGAAGGAGCATAAGTCAACAGCTGCAAGGCCATCAACAAGAACATCTGGTTGATTGCAGCACATTAGCCTGAAAACCTATAATTCAAATATAATCCAATTTTTGTTTATGTGAGCTTTTGTTTTAAGGGGCATTTACTTATGGAGCATTGATTGAGGGCTTTCCTTCTTTCATTTTGTTATAAATTGGCATTTAACAACAGTATGACTAGAAATGTGAATGCTTTTAGGTTGCTTTTTACGAACATGGGAGCAAAAAGGATTGGTTTTGAAACTATTAATAGTAGTGTCATCACCACAAAATTTCACTTCTTGTCTGTATTGCCCTCCATTGCATTTGCATATATATAAACATATAGTCACTCATGGAGGCATTTTAGACATTTTATTCATGCTTTGGCCCATTTTAATTAATTACTTTGCAATGCTAGTATTTGGCCATGCCCTGCACCCAAAAGGGTAAGTAAAAACTCTTCTGTTGAAATAGATGTGGGCATAGTGTTCCTTCTTACTGCAATGATTCTAAATAAATTACCTGTAAATTGTAACTCCTGCAAAGGTACTAACCTCATTAGGCATCACACACATACCTGCTTGATGTGTATGCCCAGAAAAAACAAAATGCCATCATAGGCATAATTATAATGAGGTACTGTGTGCTATATGTCCTCCTTAGTAGGCTTGAGGATTTCTCTATCTCCATTCATTGAAGTTTCCTTCGGGTACAGAAAATTACATTCACATTAGAGAATGATACCATTTTCCAAAAAGGAACTGTTTGAATGCCTGCCTAGTCACTTAGGCCAATTGCTCTAACACAGTTTGTATCTATTAATTCACTAAGAAATTCTAGCTACTGATCTTTACCAAGGCTCTATTGCCTGTTGCTCATGATTCAAAAGCATATATTTCTAACCTCAACTACTTGATGAAGTAGCAATGCTTGATTAGAAATAATGCATTTCGTTATCCCAATAATGATACAATACCATTATAAATACCAACATTGGCTCATTTCAACCTTGTGAAACAAAAGGCACAGTTCCAACAATTAACATATCCTTTAAAGAAGAAATTTTGATATAAACCAACTTTAATTTGGGAATATGCTTAGACATTTTATTTTTGTTACGGTTTGTTCTTTTACCTAAGGACTTTGCCTGTAAAGAGTAGGCCAGAGGTCTTAGCTTGTGTTTGTAATCCACCTGTCACAAAACAGGGAAGAGCAGCTTGACCTTCTCAACGTAGGCTGCAGCTTGGCCTAAGACACACATATTCACTTTCCAATACTCCATTTTTCTAGCAACGTCTGCCTCCCCTGGAAGGGTGGAAAAAGAGTTATCTCCCCAAAATTCTTATTTCTGGGCCATTCTGGGAAGTCTAGGGCTAATGCTCAGCCCATGCCTAGGGTTAGAGTTAGGGTTAGGAGAGACACGAAGCCCATAGCTCCAGGCGCAGTGGGGATGCCAGGGGGAGGACCAATGATGGGGAGGCTGTGCAAACAGCTCATGCCTGAACACTTGTTTGTTCCTCTGGGACAATGCTAGGCATCTCAGGGTACAGTTCATCCCATGCCTAGGCTTATGTTTAAGGTCAGGAGACAAAGCCAATAGCTCCAACTGAAAGGGTTCAAAAAAGGGTTTTAAAGCTGCATAATGTAGGGGAAGACTCCACAGACTCTGCTATCCCCTAATGACTTTCTCCTCTGGGCCATAGGTTGGGGTCTCTGGATAGGATGCAATCTATGACTACTCTTATCTAACCATTGAATTAGGGTTAGAAGAGAGACAAAGCCAAGAGCTCAAAGGGAGCTGAGTCTTAAGAGGGGCTGCCAAAGGGTGAGGAGAAGATATCGCAACTTTTTTTTGCCCTGTCTACGTTTTCCTCCGGAACGTGGCTGGGGTGTCAGGGTAAGGTCTATCCCAAGCACGTCTTAGGGTTAGACTTATGTGAGGCAAAGTCCAGAGCTCCAGCTGATGAAGCACTTCCCACTCTGATATTGGGAGCTCAATCCTTAATTTTCTTCCCACAGTTGAACACTAGCCCAGTCAACTCCATCTGAATTATTTGAGGCAAGAAAGCCAGTGACAATCGAAACAGCCTTCTGGCAAAAATTTCTCCTGTAAGGGTTAGGCTGACTCTCAAAATCTCCCACCTAAAAAACCCTACAAACGGCTCACAAGGCAGATGATACATTTTCTGTCAGTCAAGATGCATTTCACCTGGAGTCACTATGTCTCGAGTATTGTGGCAAGAAAAAGGAAACAGTCAAGACATTTAAAAAGAAGCCTACAGTAATTTATTAAATATTTAAAACCCAGGAAAATATATGAATAGTTTTCATCAGTATCTTTCAACTTTTCAGCACAGCAATGCTGTGGTAGCCCATGAAACTGCTCTAATTTGTATATCCATGAACCTTCAGCAAATTCAAAAGAATTTTGGTAGGCTGAGTCATTTCAACGGGGTCCCACTGGTTAATTCAGTAAAGTGTCTTCTATTCAAACTGTAGAAGCCCTATGCACCATTCAAACCAAATGTTTCATAAATCTTGCTGAGAAATTAATGAGTGAATGCTCTCTTATAAGCATTTATTTCTACAAAATAGTGAAATATTATATAGCTTGGATAATCAGTTAAAATGTAATCTATTATAGTTTTGTTAAAAATCATTCAGTACCCATTTCAATTGCATATATTTGGAAGTCATACGTTTTTCATGACCTTTTGATTAAGATAAAAAATTTTGGGCCACTTAAACCACTCAGATGTAAATTCTGTTCTTGCTTTATGACTGATATCACTGGATGTGCTGTGACTCAGCAGAGATTTTAACTTTTCATTAGAATGTCAACATATTTTAAAATGTTTCCCTTTTAATACAGCCATTGTATCTTAGATGTCATGATTCTGGTTATCGTTTTACTTTTAGCAGAGTGCCTCAACTTTACATCAGTTTTAGTTGTGGTTGAAAATGCAGTGCAAATAGACAGATGGAAGTGATTCATTATAATACTATGTTAGAAAGCATTTTCTCTGAAAGGAAAATTTTGTCATTTGAACTTTACAATTAATTGAGAAATTAACATCTATTCTGTAAAAACAGATGTTTTAAACCACATTTATCAGAGAAAGAATCAAGCTGTTGTTTAGTGAACACATAAATGATTCTTTGTCTCTTGATCCAGATGCATTTATTTCAGACTTAGCTGCTGAAAATATTAAAATCAGAGGGTTGACAAAAGCTGCGTTACATTGCAGTTCTTGCCACTTAATCACGTTTTCTACTGTAGTAGTTAATAACTGACACAGAGTACCATTACTGATATCAATTACCTGTCAGAGTCATACAACAAACTGCTCTGTGCCATTAATTTTTTCAGGAAAGCTGAGGGCTGAACACACGTGCTGACAGCACACTCCCCAAGTTTTCAAGAGCAAGGTGGCTGCCCCAGCAAACAAGATAAGACATAGTGCCAAATTCTGATCTCAGTCACACTTTTTCAAATCTGCGTAATTCTATTGACTTGTGATTAACGAGGTTTGTATTGATACATTGATACTGTATTGATATATCAGTGGTTGGAACCTTGGTTTTCAATCCTTGCCTCCCTTCGAAAAGTTACTTGGTGACATGTGTCATCAGCAGTAGGTGCAGCTGAAATGCTACTGAGTATGTTTTGGCTGTAAACATAGCCAAGGACAAACTGTATTTAGCAGATTTTCATCACACCTAGTTAAAACCTGCCTGGAGCAGGGCAGATAGTTGTACACCTTTTAACAAGTAAAATCTTGCTACTGCTTGATTAATTTGAATATTTGAAAAGAATGAGGGAGTTGTATATGTAGTTTTAGCTGGATAAATAATATCTGAGAAGTCATGCTCCCCAAATAATACTACCTGCTCTAATGCATATTCCAATAGAAAAACCCGGTGTTTTAAAAAAGGCAGCTAGTCTCACCACTTCAAAGGGCGTAAACCAAACAAATACTCATAGCAAGAAAATTGCATGCTTTATTTCTTACTTCTAAGTAGGGGTATCTTCCAAGAGGGAATGTCTTAACCTAGTGAAAATTGCCGTATTTCTATTGACTTCGCTGAACATGAATCATTATGTTAACCGAGCTTTGCCTCTGAGGTTTCACAGTGGTATGTATTCCATCCCGGCAGAATATTTATGACTCAGTTGCTAGTCATTATTACAGCGTAACTGAATAGATGGGACCCCAGTGTGTTTCCTCAAAGGGAAAGAAGTGTGATTTGATACCTACAGACATCACTGGCATCTGAAAACATCCAGCGTTCAGATTACAACACTGGTGTCAGAACTGATTTCACCTGTAATTATGCCTCCTTGGCAAGACTTGTATAACTTCAGATGTATATCTTGAGAAGAAAATTAGGATCCAATTACATTTTTTGGGTAGAAGCCTAGCTAGCCTAAAGCACTTTATAAAACAATAAAAAAGCTGCTGGTTTGCAATTTGTACCTATCAGCTGTCTTAATCTTGGTCAAAACCATTTTATGCAGCTCTGAGTATGGAGATTTGTCTTATAGGGAAACAATATATGCTTCAGAGAAATGGTCATGAAGCTTCCACAGGGATTTGAGAGAATTTCATTTATTATCGTTACATTTATCCCCTATAAAATTGCAGCACTTCAAGATGCTTGATAGGTATCACTGTATTTAAACAGAAAAATTGGAAACATTTTAGTTAGGCTTCACACAAAGATATCAAAAGACATTTCACATATTGAAGAATTGTGTTGTTTACAGCAGTTTCCTTTACTTTGAGTAGCTGTGCAGGATAAAGTATCTCAAATTACTTATTGGTAAATGGGCAAAACTCTGTTGAAACCAAGAGGGGCTTCAGCCATTGCCCCTGAAGAAAATTTTGCACATTTCTTTCATTTCACCTATAAAACAGAGTTGCTTTCACCTATAATCCTTTCTCTGTAAAAGGTAGTAATGAAATGAAAGTAAATGAAAACTTGTTAAAATTGTCATTGTCAAATGGAAATGTCAGAAACCCCTTTTGATGGGACAAACTTGCAATTTATTCACAAATTCATGCTATAATCCCCATGCCAAGTGTGTTGTATAACCACCGTTTTAATTCTGTGAACAATTCTATATGATTTTTAATACTCTGCTTGTTCTTGCTTCTTTCTGAGTGTTGCTATAATTTTACTGATTCCCTGCTGTGTAATCTTTGGGGTCTCGGAATTGTTTCACGTGGTACAAGTGACTCACTATAAACTCTGTTTTGAAGAACCGCTTAATCTTTAAATAGCTGTATTCGTATAACTTACAAGAAGAATGGGAATTTTTCATCATTCAAGCAGAGATGGAAATGTGCATTCAAAGAACATGCAAATCCATTGAAAAATTTTGGGCTTGAAAAATGTCTGTAAAAGTGAACTTTCCCACTAATTTGATGATTGTAGCTCCTTGAACTATTTCACGACTGATATAAACAAAAGCACCTCTGGTATTTATGACTTTCATTGTGTTGGATTGTGTCCGTCAATAAGCATAAGTAATTGCAGAGAGCAAAGTAAATTTATAGGATAACCATAGCTGTTGTATGATACTCAGTTAAATTTTATTACTTATTTCATCTAGCTTGTGGAAAGAGTTCTCAGTGTGTGAGTTTTCATTTAAAGGTCATATGAATAAATGATGCAGATCTTCCTGATGGATAACTTCTTAGCCTTCTGAAACATATTTATACAGCAAACAATCATTTAATACACAGTAAATCTTGTTAAAAATTGATGTGTTATCATCATCTGGCGTGTAATTGTTTCTTTTTACTTGGGAGCAATGGGAAGCTATTTTTATCATGGCAATGATAATACACAATTAAAGGGAAATATGGCTACTAACAACTGAAGTAGCCGTACTTGTCCTACAGTGACAGCACAGGTCTAGTTTGTGGTGTTGAAAGTTCAAGTCCACCTGCACAGGATTGACTGAAGAAAAGCATAATCCTAGAGTTAGCTTTGGTTATCTATGGTACTTGTACATCTCTGAAGACAGTTCAGCATTTGGGGCACACTATTTTGTACATCTAACAGTCACTGAAAATATTTCAGATTTTTCTTTTTTTTCCTGTTATCTTTGGTATTCTGATGTCCTGTACTTTGAGTAGCCACCAATGCTACTGTAAAAGGGATGTACAAAGATGCCATTATGATCTTAAATATAACACACAATTAATCACTTATGGTGTGAAATACTGGAAAATCAATCATGAATACATAATTGTCAGCATATCCAAATATGTTTTGTAAAATAGGGTGTGCTGTCATGTTTTTATAGGGAAAATACTGAGGAAAAATTACCTCACAGGCTCTAAAACTGTATCAATAGAATTTTCCATTCATTGAGGATGACCAGCAGATACAAGATTTGTAAATACTGCCACTGACTTCAAACCAAAGGGCAAACCTAAAATTCCCATTCCAGCAAAAATCATAATGTGATATCTTACTGTGTATAGTCACCTAGTTCTTAAATTTCCTGGTGATTTTTATTCTTCTCTGAAACCTGAAGATAAGATTACATTGAGAATTTTTTTAATGGGGAACTTCAGTTTCTGCTCTTATTTGATGCAATGGAAGCAAGATGCAGTACTTAATGAACGTTTTTAAAATATACATGTTTTTCTAAAGTAGCCTAAGATAGTGAAGTTTAGTAAAACATCAAAGATCATCGGCCCCTGAATATGATTTAAAGTGCATTTGATGAAAAAAGTTTATTTTTTTGTTACAAAAACTTTTCACTGAGCTCTTACACTGGAAAACCATGCTGAGTATGGTGCTGAATTTTGTATTTAATAATTTATCTTCCTTTAGCATTCAATCTTACTTGAACAAAATCTCTTCTTTTGTAGTTCCCCTATTTAGTTATGCAAATGATTTCATTAAGGGATTGTGAAAGTTATGCAGCTTACAAAAATGAGGAAGTTGTGTCAACATATATGTAAGATTGTATTATGTATATACTGTATTGAGCAAAGTAAGTGCTAGAAAGTATGTTTGACAAAATACCATGATGCGACAGAAAATCTCCACTTCCAAATCCCACTCCAATAAGGTATTTGATGCAGTCCCTGATGGTATATCATGCAGTAAACCAGAAGGCAATCCCTTCCAGTCTGACACAGTCAAAGATTTTTAGCAGTTTTATCTTGCATATATTATTAAGTTGAAGGATTTCTATTTAATTTTCTAAATGACCAGAAAAAAGCCAAAGGCCAGCTTTTGTTTTGTTTTGTTTTGTTTTGTTTTGTTTTGTTTTGTTTTGTTTTAAATAGAGCTTAATAGCTTAAAATGCAGTTGCAGAGTAAAAAGTTATAGCTAAGTAAATACAGTTGTAAAATAGGTTTATTGCAAGAGTTACCTATGCTCAGTATTTTAGGAAAAATTGCACCTTCTAACAAACAAACAGAAAATTCCAAATAACAGCAACAATAAAAATATTCAGGTGATGCCTCTCGTCTGAGTTGAAGCCTGGCCCCAATGCAGATGCTCCAGGACTAAACTCTGCAGTAATTCAACACCTTCATTGATTCCTCCTGTACTGAAAGACCACCTGGAGTCTGTGGAGTGTGAAACAATGAAGTGTATCATGGTATGTAACACATACGTTCACATCAACTGCCTCATAGTGTGGACAGGGGTCAAAGGGAATCTTCAAGTAGGCTGGAAACTCATCTGCATGTCTTGAGTGACGGTACCATTAGTCATTTCCACAGGCAATTTGCCCAAGGTAAGTGTCCATCTCTATCCACAATTTTATTTTCACCTCTATTTAAAACCCAAACTACTTGTTTTTAATTTCTCACCTATGCATATCATCTTCTTTTGACACAAGAAATATAAATTGTTGTTAGCTTCCTTCATGTTATCTACTATCTACCATCTACCATCTTATTTATCCAGTTGCTGTAATTTTCAGACAGGAAAGGCATTTGCAATTTTCAAAACTATCTGAAGGAGAAGATGAGTAGGTGAAAATCATGAAGCAGGCAGGGATGGTAAATGGTTGTTTCATCTCTCTGTCACGGTCAATAATGTACCTCATGTCATTGCATCATCTCAGAATGCAAGCTGAATGTGATAATATACAAATGAAATACAGGAAAGAAGAGAGTTTTTAAGTATGCATTTGGTTAGAAGATGTTCAGACTTGAGCTCTTGGATTAACAAGAGTGCACACAAAGAAAATAAATGTTGTAGGCAGCATCCATGTTTGCCTTTCTATATTAATAATGACTCACATACTTTTTTGCTCCTTTCTGACCCTATCCTTTGGAAGTGGGAGAAAGCCTGCATCTTTCCATTCTGTTTTCCTCTACTTTTTGGAGAGCTTCAGAGCATCACACTGCCAGTCTCTTTGTGAGCCATGCTGGTAGGACTCCTGCCTCTGCCCTTGTCTCTCCCTCCCTCTTTTTTCTGTCTCCCCTTTCTCTCATCTCCCCTTGTTGGCTGAAGCCAGAGCCACTTTAGTAGCCTCTTTCACTTTATCAGCATTTGTCAACACTTGCAAAAAGTGATATCTGAGGCCAAGTTTACATTAGCAAGCAGTGCAGACCAATAACAGTAGATATGTAGAGTGAAAGAGTTAGTGCTGAGGTCTGGATGGCACATTGCAGGTTATTTTAAATTTTGGACTAGCACAAATCTAATCTATGGATTTAGTGCCTGTTTGTGGTGGCAGTACACCAGGTGTGCTCCTGGAACACCCATTCGGTTTCTGCACTAAGACACCACTCCACAATGTGAATCAAAGAGGACTAAATAGTGAGATTAGGAGATATACTTGAAAAGCAATCCAGATCGAACCACTGATTTAGACACACCCTGAGAGCTTCATTATGGTATTTGATGCACCACTTCCCTCACCATGATGAATGGATATTAAAGGATGATCCCTCTTTTTATATACACAGAACACTACTTTGAGCAGAAAGTTTGTTAGCATCTATTCAAGATATGGGATACCCTCTCTGTTTCAAATAGTGTGTGCTGAGAAACAAAATTTTTATACCACCATCCAGATTTAGCTTTGTTCACTTTCATCTGTTTTCCTGTTTTGCTATCACCCTGCATATCTCTTCCCCAGTTTTTTGCATCATTCCCTTTTTCATGCCAAGCAGTTTGTGGGGTTTGTACTGTTGGACTTCATGGGTTATAGGTCAATGCATATATTTAACATGTTTCTCATCCTGTGAAAACTGCTTGTCCATAGGATGCTACGCCCTCATTTCCCCAAATGCCTTTGTTACTGCTGCTTCTGAGATCAAACACATGAATAACTGAGAAAACTAAGAATTGTGCAGTGTGTCAGCAGCCTTAGGAATATTCTACGTAATCTAATATTTTGCCCTCTGAACGGATAATGGCAACCATTACTGCCGTGTCTGAGAGCTGAGCCCTGGGGGTTGTTTAGGCACCTAATTCCCACTGAGTTAGGTGCCTAAGCTGTGGGCATGCCTGGGTGTCAATCTGCATTTTAGTAGCCAGCAGTTCCTTCTCTCAGCTGCTAGCTAACCCCGCTGCCAGTCTCTAAGCTCTAGGGGAAACCAAAAGGCTGGACTGTGAGAGCAGTGTTCTGTAGGCATGGGCAAGGCTCTTAAATTTTTCCCTACAGCTCAGACACCAGCAGAGCTACATAGGGGATGAGAACTGGGAGTCAGCTCTGGTTTTTAAAATGCAAACAGACGTACCAGACATATCCAGATCACACCCCCTGTTTTGTTTTGTGGTTTTTCAGGATTCCCACAGGACTCTCATGCAAGAGGAGGCAAATAAATCTAGATGTGGTTACTTTTTTCTCTTATAAAATCTAGAATGACTAAAAGTTGTTAATTATTTTAAAGTATTCAGGATAGGATATGTGGAGAAGAATTGTGGAGTTGGGAGTTTCGGCCAAGATAAGATAGGACTTCGGCCTGTGCGCTGAGAACTAGCAGATGCGCACATATGCCTGAGATAAGACTGAAAACCTGGCTTGGTTGTCTCCTCTGTAAGGAAACTGTAAACATCAAAATGAAAAAGCTCTCAGCTAGGGATGCTGCTTGCAGTCACCCTGAGGTGGCAGATGTGGAAGGCAAAGAAGAATTGAATAAAGCAGAAGAGGTGGCCTAATGAGCACCAGCTGATTCAAGAGCTGAACCAGGTGAAGGGAATTGTGAGCAGACATGCGATTGTTGCCGGAAGGGAGGGAGACTGGTTTTTCTTAGTATATAAGGGCAGATGAATGGGGTGATGTGGGAGGCAATGGAGAGAGAGGCAGTAGGGTTGCCTTGTTGTGATAAAGGCTATATTTGCCAGTATTGTAACAATAAAGGATTCTGTGTATGTATATGTGAGGGTCTGTGCAATCATGCACTACAAATGGTGCCTGAACAGGGACTGAAAGAAGAAAACCTGAAAAAAGAAGGTCTTGAAGAAAGGAAAGAGAAATATCTGGTGATGTACCCTTGTTGAACTGGATGGAGGATACACAAAGGATCAACATATTGAGCTTGATTCATCACTGGTTGCAGGATGATTCAGGTGAGCTGCCATGGGGAAGTTATATGAACTTCATACATTAGTCATGGGGCAGTTGGCATCTCAGTCACAGAAGCTTCAACTTGAAATATTTCAACATATTTTGAAGGAACAAGGTTTTAAGGTCACTCCAATACAATTGGTGAGACTCCTTGTGTAGGTCTGAGAACATTGTCTTTGGTTTCCTTCTGAGGGAACCATAGGGTGTTATGATTTAGCCCTATGGCAAAAGGTGGGAAAAGAACTGCAGATGAGGAAAACTTTGCAATTACAAGTTCCAGAAGGAATATTGATTACCTGGTGAGTTGTGTATACAGCTCTGCAGAAGTTGCATCTTGCAGAGCAGGTGTTGCAAAATGTGACTGATTCAGCAATACTGGAGGGAGATTCAAAAGATAGGAAAGATTTGTTTGAACTCATGCCAATGGTAGATGAAATTTTATAGCAACAGAGACTAAAGACACTTTCTTGGTTGTCTGTCATGAAATGCTTTTCCCCCTGTGAAGATCCACTGTGGGGATTCACACCTCCCAACATATCAGCCTTTAGATATGGTAAAAAAAAGAATGACTACACCATTCCTTCTGCTCTAAAAAGCTAAAAGAGCCCTGCATACAGGAAACCATTTCACCCCTCAGCTGTGATGAAATGTGTCTGTATTCTTTTGTGTCTTGTTTCAGTGATGTAGAGTGATCCTAAATCTAACACTTGATTTTCCTTGATGTTGTTATTTTTTGGTTAAAGAGTCTGATGTTCTAGAGGAAAGCAAACTGTGATGGAGAATAGGAAAGGTCTTTGTATTAAAGTGTTAAGTTAAGATTAATATTTGTAAGTTTACACATTGTTGAAAAAATGTTGTTTTGAAGATGATTCCATTTAATTTTCTGAATGCTACCAAACTTTCTGTTTCTTTTTTGTGGAAAGTATTCTGGCCAACTCTGATAATCAAAAAAGAAAAAAACTTTCAAATCTGCTTTGGCATCTGGGGGGATGGATAAATCAGATGTGAGTTAAACTTCATGAAGAATAATCCAAAAGAAAACAGGAAAATGCAAAAAAAAGGGGGATGTAATGCTGCTTCAGGCAATGCCTGTAATTTATTGATGTAGCAGAGTGCCAGGCTATGCTCATTTACCATATGAGGTGATTAAGGAGGTGGGCAAATCAATAAAGGAGTATGGGTTACGGGCTTCATTTACTATAAACATACTGCAAGTGATAGGGGAACCATATGATGACTCCTTTAGATTGGAAGTCTATATTATGCCTTGTTTTGTCAGTGGTGCAGTATTCTGTGTGGTTTTCTGAGTATTGTGAACTTGTGCTTCTGAATATGAACTTGTTCGTGTGAATGTAATGGACAATTTGCAACTGCTCCAAGATGGGCAAGTTGAAATGTTAGGTGAAGGGAATTGGGTGTCACCTGCTGCACAAGCCCCCTTGCCTTATGAAGTGCTTACACAGGTGACTGATTTGGTTGTGAAAGTGTTAAGATGAGTGCTGGATTTTGGCAAGTGGGTATCATCATTTGCTATGATCTGGCAAGGGGTACAGGAACCCTATGTGCAATTTTTAGATTGATTACAAACTGTTACACAGTGTCAGATAGTCTTCTGAAGTCACTGAGTTGTTGCCTTTTCAGCTTGNATCAAGGATGTATGATATGCTGGTCCAGCTGTGGCCAAACTTCCATTGAATTAAGTGAAGCTAGTATTTTATTTGGGGGAGACTATGGAAGATGAACAAATAACTCAGCATTCCCTGTACTGATAGAAATAAACAGATCACATTGTGCTAGTACATGATTATCAGATAATAAAACCATGACTATAAATGTGGGGTTTTCTAATTAGATTAGAAAGAACATAGGTGTTGTATGGTACATTACAGATAGCTGTTCAGTTTATGGAAGAGCTGTAAATATGGGAAAAATGTGTGGAGATAATTCTTAACTACCTTATACCATTAACAGTGGTGAAAAAACCAACTGTGAGTGCAGTTCCTTCCCATTTGTGTCTTGACATTAATTTCTGGAACAGTTTCAGGTTACAGTGGGCAGGATCCTGGTGGCTTGATGGACAGAGGAGTTCTGAGATTTTTCTCCTTCATAGTCATGGTAGATTAAAGATGTAAAATTCATCTCATGACCACTATCATGCTGTGGGATAGACAGAATTATATACAGACTTATGAATTTGAGTTGATCAGCCAGTGAGGATTTTATTTAATACTAACTACAGAAGAACAGGGAGGTGAGAATTTTCTGAAAGCATTGCTTGGCACTGTTTTCTTTTTGAATGCTCTTTATCTGTTTCCTTCTGTCATTGATGCCTCTTACTCATATCAGCTCTGATGCTGCCATCTTCATGCGCCTCAGGTATCACTTAATGTCGCAGAAGCTGGTCTGAAACAGATTTTGAATGTTTAGCTTGAGTATTGGTTGCAGAATTGGCCCATCTGAAATAGGTATTCGGCATTGAATAGTCCCCTGATTCTGAGACTAGGCCTTGCAGAAAAACTAAAGGAAAATGTTCATTATTGACTGTGCATCATAAAAACCCTTTGCTCATGACTTGCACTGGCTTTGACATTATACTTATTAGCAAATCCCATTGCAGGTTTAGGATATAATTGAATGGGAACTATTCTACTGACTTCAGTCAAAGTATTATCAGTCTCATTTTCTAATGTGAAGAGAAAAATAAACGAGACAATTTTGGAGACTGCTAACATTTATGATATGATCATTTTAAAGGCTTTCTCTATCTTAAAATAAAACCCCTTCCACAAAACAAATATAAAACAGATTCAGGAGACTGTTACAGAAACTTGTCTCATCTTTTAGTTTCTCTTAAGTTGCTAACACCTGATTTGCCAAAAATTTTGCCAGAAACCTGTGTTATTTGGTTTCTATTTTTAAGAATAGAACACCAATCTTAAAGATGCAGCATCATTATTTTAAGGCACACAGATCTGTAGAGAAATAACTGTCTTCAGTATCATCAATGTGAGCTATGTATTGATTAATGAGTCAGATTCCTGCTGAACAGTGACTGACAGCAGAGGCAAGTCAGGACTTGACATCCTAATGGGCAAAATTCTCATCAGGCATCTGTAACTTGACAGGCCTATCTAAGCTCCCCAGTTTGGTCCTAATTTTTGTCTACTCTGCTAAGATTACAGGGATGAAGAGTTACTAAAATATGCAGTCCATTTTGTTCCAGGTCTGGTTACTCCTTCAAGAAAACAAGGTGGAGGTAGCTGCAACAACATTTCTTGCCATCCTGTGTCAGAATGAAAAGAGGATTTCATTTGCAGGTTCTGTCATATTTTAATTAAAACTCCAACACATTCCTTGCACTTAATTAAAACTCCAACACATTAAAACCACTTGTGTCATTTTAATCCTGCAGTCTTGTTATTTGAGGACCTTATTTTGAGCTGGACTGGATGGTAAGCTCTCAGTGGCAGCATTTCAGGATGCATAGAAACAGGGGCTGGTGAGATAGGATATGTGCTGTAGTAACAGCTAAGGATATGAAGAGTTGTTCTTCAAAAAGTTATGAATAAAGTAAAAGGGAAATGGATTTTGCAGCAATAGCCATCAACCTTCTTCCTCCTTTCTACCTTGCAGTTTAATGAAGTTGGTTATGAATCAGCTGAACACTGTAGTAGTGAGTTCTAACTTCACTGCAATTTTTGCTCTATGCCTATCTCTTATATATTCGGTCCCTAATTTTAGCATTGATTTTACTCTTATGATTTTATAGTCTGCATGAATTTATTTTCAGTAAATAATCATCCTAAGTGTGGTTTGCATTCACATATAGGTATAAAACCACATTAATATTTTCCTGTTGTACTTGTCTGAAAGGCTTACTCAAAAGAATTTCATCTTTACTATGAGCTAGTTAGCCTATTTAAGATGAATAAACCACTAACACTTCAAACCAATGTGTCAGTACCTTCAAAGTATTTAAAGACATATATAGGAAACAGTATTTTTAACTTTTTAACATTTTTAAAGCTTTTAAACTTTTTACTTAATATTAACTCCTACCTTGGTGAACTTCTAGATTTTCTGAGCGTGTATATGCATGCAGGCAGATCTACTGGTTTTTAGAGACCAAGAAATATACCCCAAAAGTGTTTCCCCCTCCACTTTATAAGTTGATAATGCATTGAAGTGTATCCTGTATTCTAAGGGATGGAGGAAAAACAAGTCTGAAACATGTAGCATAAGTTGTCGTGGAAGCTGTCACTTTGGTTCATCACTCATCGTTCTGACATATTCAGAAATCTCTACACTACAGGAAAGCCCTCAGCATCCAGTGTTGGGCAATGTGAAAAAGAATATAGTCATGTGTATTCTCCCCATTTAGAGTCAGGATACAAGCAAGAACATGACCAAGCTGGTCTGAGAACAGCCATCCTTCATTTTTTGAGACTAGTTCCTTGAAGGCAAGAGTAATGTGGATCCTCTTGTGACCAAAAGTTCTACAGATACTTCAGTGAGAAGAAGCCATGTCTGGCACTAACTACAGATATAATGTTGAAAAGGCTTGTGGAACAAATAGAAATTTGAAGCTACAGTTTGACTACTGCACTGATTGATGCTGATGTTTGTTTTAATGAAGTGTTTCAGTTAGACCAGCTGAAAGAGCCATGCTTATTTTTTCATTGTGGTATCATTCCAGAAACCTCCCTTTCACATTAATGATGTGAAAACACAACTCCTACAGAACTGCAAGGGTGGGGAGCTTAATGACATCAAGACTGCTTTGGGCATTCAGGTTGCCAGCTTTGTGTGGTAGTATGCATGCTCTTCTGTGTTTTCTCATCAGTCTCGAAATTTGATCAGGCTTTCTTTTTATTCATCTTCATTTGTTCCTTGATTGTTGACACTTTGGGAGAGTTTTAACCTCATTTTTTATCAGCAGCTCTATTAGTTTTACATTCTACATTAGGGATTTACTTTTACATTC
This sequence comes from Pelecanoides urinatrix, assembly GCA_013400755.1. NCBI lineage: Eukaryota > Metazoa > Chordata > Aves > Procellariiformes > Procellariidae > Pelecanoides > Pelecanoides urinatrix. Next base: position 194,062 of record VZTQ01011987.1, read on the forward strand.
TAAATTCCTAAGGTCTGACAGAGAGCCTTCTTTAGTCACATACTACTCTTACACACTATTAGTTTTACAGTAGCAATAACCCTGGTGAAATTGATTTATTACAGCAATTATGGCCAATTTCAGGTTTGCTACCAAGTCAATTGCTTTCAGCATACCCTTATAACTGTTTCATCAAATCCTTAATTATAAATAATTATAAAAGAGAGCATGCTTCAATGTTGATAAAGAGTGACTATATTCTAATATTGTGTTATCAATGAGAGGGCAGTTAGGGTAGTTAAGCACTGCATGATCATTCAAGTGACCTTTGACTTGCCAATGAAATAAGAAGTTAAATGTATTTTTTAAATGCCCTGAAAAACTTAACTCTCACCAAGTCCCTCTAGGCAAAGATCAGAAATTATATTTTTTTTCCCCCATGACAGTCTATAAGCATTCTAAGATTTTTTTCCCCATGTTTCTGTAAAACATTAGGTCATATGTAGGCAGACAGAACATGGAGTAGGACAGCCCCACTCTCCCAAGACCTGAGAGTACAAGCCTTGTTTATGTGTACTGCCATACCTGATGAACTGATATAGTATTTTCACAGAAGTGGCAGGAAAAAGGAAAAGTTCTCATTTTTGTCTGTATTACATGCTGTTGTTACCTTGCTGTGATCTCCTGAATACCTGCTACAAAACTGTTGTAAACTCAAGTACTGGCAGTGCTTGGTGGTCTCCTATTCTCTGCCCATAGCATGCAACAATTAAATCTTCCAAGAAAAAAAAGACTTCAGTTTAATTATGCTTTGTGATTTGAATATAGAGAACCTCTTTGCTTAGCAAGAGGTCTGACTGGATAATCCCTATCAGGTGTAATCTCTATGAATCTATGAAAAGATCTTACTGTGTCTTCCCCAGTAGCATCAGCTGTCCCTTCCTATGCTGAGCTTCCATCATAATAAAGAAAAGGGGCAGGGGGGAGGAAAGTGGGTGAGAGAAGAACTTACATTTCCTCCTCCCCTTTCACCTTCCACTGCAACACATGATCTGGATGGAGGAAAGTGAGCAGGCCATCCATCACAGCTTATGTTTGTGGTCTCCTCTCAATTATTTTAGTAATGTCTATACTAACATCCAGTGAGCCCGAGAAAAATCATTGTCCTGTTATCCTGCATAGAGATAAAATAAAACAGAATTCTCAGCCCAAACAATTTACAGTGTGAAATGATGGAAAGCAGAGGGGCAAAAGACATTACAACCTCCTGGATTTTTAAAGATATTCTGATGTTCATACATTGAAATATTGGTGGGCTAAATATACATAGGAATATAAGACTCAGAGCCATAATTTCTCTAATTACTGTAAATTAATTGCAATTATACTTAGAAATATTACTAGCAATTTAAAAAAGCTTTTAGATGAAAAAAGTTTAAAGCAAAGGATTGTATTAATAAAACTTAATGGTTCTGTGCACTAGCTGTTAATTGGGTGACCTTCCACAGGAAGGACTTCTGCATATAGCCCATTCACATGAGCTTTATAAATGCAAGGCAGCATAATAGTAAAAACTTGATGAGGCATTCGTTTGTCTCAATTTTGCAAAGCAGAAAAAGGATTCTCAATAATGAGTCACAACAATGGCTCTGTGGCCAACATACTTAGAGGGAAAAGGGCTGTTCTGAGTGCTTGTTAGGGGAGATTAATTCAAGCTAAATGAAATAAAAAATTACAACTTTCCAAAGCAGTTACAATTAAACCTGACTAGCACCAGATGTCACCGGTTAAAGGGAGCACATAGTGAGTGTGCTCAGCTTCATGAGATACAGTGGGGGCATTTAATAATAAAACTTGCTTATCCATAAATTTTAGGCTTCTTCAAGGCTAGGCACCAACTGAGCAGGGTTTTGGTTGTCTAAATTTAATAACTTGACAAAGGAAACTGTTCAGATGCTGAAACTGAATCTAGAAGCAGAAAAGATACCACCAAGACTAGACTTGTAAATTAAGTTCCTGCAGTTGCTCTGTGGCTATCTAGGGGAACCAAAAATCTGCAGGTACTGTCCAAATCGTTATTAAAATTTCAGACACATGGAACATTTTTCATGCAAATGTACAGAACTGCCCCATCTTTTCGGTCCAGTGCCCAGCTCAGTGCTGAGGTTGGCAGGGTTCCACAACTCAGCCGTTCCCCTATGTAGACCTTCTGAGATCGCTGGGCAAGGACACAGAGTTTATCTCAACATGATGAGAGAAAAAACTAGTATGTGCTGATAAGACCAAGTTTCCTCAGAGACAAACCTGCTTTAAAACACAGACGCATATAGAAAATTCTTGCAGAAGAAGTGGAAATCCTTTATCTTGAGCCTAGACTAATATGAACTACCATCTTCTAACAAGACATCCATGTGGATATCTGCTATTGTGGATAGGGCAAGTTTCTTGTCAGATTGTTCATTCAGTTTTAAAGATGCTTGGAAGGAAATAGTTAATCACTGCTGTAATCTCAGTTCATTTCAGCACAACCTATAGAAAAGAATCTGAGGGGGGCAGTTTGCTTTGTTTCTGACACAAAGCCTTCTCTCTTCTGCATATTAATGTGTTTCAATTTGTAAGGCGGATGGGGGTTCAACACAAATGTGAGCTTATCTCCATCTGCATTTCCTTATCAATCTTTATATAGGCTCTCAGCTTCTTTAGTTGCTGCTGTTTATATTTTTAGCATACCTTTGTATCTGTATGCAACAACCATGCTAAATAAAGATTTATGCCTATAAAGAGTAATTGAAAACACCTGAAGAAAAAACCTGAAGAAATAGATGTAATAAACAGTTTCTTGATCTTTAAGGCTTTGCTGTTACAACCATTTAAGCACATCTCATTTATTTTAATAAGTCCACTGTTTTCACTATGATTACAGGTGATTCAATATGAACAACATTAGCCACATTTATATTAATCGCAGGACTGAGGCTGAAATCTAGAAATGACACAACTACATTAGTATCTACTATTGCTTGCAGAAGAAAGGTGTGGTATTTGTAAGGCATTCAAGGCATATTGTGTGCCCTGGCCAAAATAATCTCGAGGTACAGTTATCCTTTTGTTGTTTCCATTTAGTAACTTTTTTGATGAAGTAAAAGAGCTGCTGGATGGCATAGATGTATCAGACATGTCAACACTAAGCTTTATTGGGTCTCCAGCTAAAGCACAGGAAAATGCTTTTTTATCTTTGTTCTTTATTATTAGAGATGTTTTTAAAATACTTCTTAGCATCACATATAGCAGACCTTTTCATAAAAAGCTGATTATATGTTCACCAGTGACAACATGGGACTTTCTTTAATAGGAAAGTAATGAAAAAACTGTCATAACTGCATGTGTAAGAGAATTCTGCTGGCTGTGTTCTGTAATGGGGAAATCTGAATTAGTATATGGCAGTCTGAAAGGGAAAAAAGATGAACTCGGGAAGTGGGAAGAAGTAACTGGTGCTTTGTGCCTCTGCCCCCTTCATCTTTCAGTCTAGAGCTGAAAAGTCTAAAAAATTCATCATCTGCAGCCTTCATGCAAGCAGGCAGAAAATAGATGTTCTCAGAGTCAGCCAAATCTTAAGGTTTTAGAGATAAGGACCAGTGCATTGAATTAAAACCAGGCTCCAATGTGTGGCCAATGTACAATTTAGAGATTAGTATAACGTTTTTCATCTCTCTGTTCTGGCAGGCCACTGCATTTTGAATCAGCTACAGTTTCCAGGCAGCCTGCAAGCTTGGTCCTAGCAGGCATCACTACCTCCTTTGACAAAGATGTCACCATCAATCCCGGTATGTAGTGTTGCATCTTAGGAAAAAGGCTGCAGCCTTTTAGCCTGCCCAAATGGTAAAAGGCTTTTCTGGCTGCAGTTGCTATAGGAATACAGAAGCAAAAATGAATCAAATCACCTTGAAAATTAGACCACTAAAGAAACAAAATGTTCTGAAGCTTGAAATATCACCCAGTGATGTTAAAGCTCACAACTGTGCTGTTATTTTAATATCTGAATAACAAACTGTTTCTCAAATATCAAGAAGTAGTGTAAAGGGCAGCAGCAGCATCTTACTGTGAAGATGGCATTTATTGTATTTGTGTAGGAAGTGTAAATAATAGTAAGACTCGTATAAAAGGACAAATTAAATGGGATGAGAGATTTTTTTTCTGGGAAGAGGAGTTGTACAGTTATATATATTTTTCTACTTCTTGCCATTGCCTAATTAGCTACCACAGCTCAATATTGCCGATATTAGACTTTGCAACTACTAGGAGAGTAAAGTGCTATGGGTTGGCTATACTGAAAGTATATGAGGTCTAATCACAATCCTCAAGGGAAAATCCTCTTTGGTATTCCAGATTAACTTCATTAATCTACAACTACCTATTGCACATTGTCCATTTACCTGAGGGAGGAGGCTGTCTAAGGTTTTAGTTACTAATCTCCCAGATTCAAGAAGATATTGAGTAACCTGTCTCCTCTGGCGATTTTCTATGTTCCTTTGTAGGTCTGGACCTAGACTGCTCTGCAAGTAACCCAGGTTTAGTTTCTCAGGATAACACAATGAGATGCATGAGACCAATAGAGCTGCTGTCCTGGTGTTTAGTGGAAGTTAGGATAAGTGCCCATGTGCCTTGGACAACAGAGTGAAATACATGCAATGAAAGAAAAGGGTTTCCAAAAGCCAGTGTGCTGAGGAAGGAACACTGACATTGCCAGCTGGGGATGCTGAGGAGCAATGTGGGCAAGTCACGTCTCTGGAAGGTAGAGACTCCAAGCCTGTGGGATATGCTGTTGCTGCTCAAGCACCACCTACTCAAGTCCTTTCCTGGAAAGAGAGAAGCCCCTTTTCATAAGAAATTGGGACCCTCCCCAGAATATTCTGTTTCACAAGGATTAAAGTATGTCACTGGAAAGCGAGAGACCCTCCTTCAAACCTTCCAAACTCTGTTAAAATTCAGTCCTAGTCCTACCTTGTATTCTGAGACCAGAGTATCTCCTGCTGAAGCCATCCCACTTAGTACAAATAATGAACTATTCTAGCTGAGTAGTTTATTGTATGTGTTGGCTCAGATACTAACCTAGGGACAATCAGGTTCCAAGTCACCCTCTTAAGGAATCTTTGTTTCTTACAAATTGCTTCTTTCCACTGGGAGCTCTGGGAGAGGGAATTTAAAATCTGGAGGGAGGGTTAATTGGTAAAAGAGCCTATGCTGTTGTCCTCATTAACCATGAAGGGAATCAACCAAGTAGTACAGATTTGGTTGGTTAGGTAGTTTCTGGAGAGCAAATCTCAGGAACCAGCTCTCATAGCCCTTACAGGGGCAGCTGTGAACACTAGCAGTATTATGCCAACACTGAGGGAAATGCAGTGCCAGTGAAGAGGGGGCAGAGGTCCCACTCAGTGGTTGTTGGGTGGTTTTTTGCTTCATGCTGCTCCACAATTCATGTTTATTTCCTTAAATCATTGCTGAAATGCAAGCTGATTTCAGGGAGTTTCTGAACTTCCTTGCTCCTGAGATGCCACAGCAAAGCTCAGAGTCCTAGTTCCTCTGTAGAGGATGAGAGCCAGGGCTGCTCCCAGGAGTGAAGAACATCATAGGGAATCTAAAGTGGCTTCCTGGCCAACAGCATCCAAGAATCATATAGCTATTTCTGTTCTCCTAGAGAAATACCCCAACTAGTCAAAGACATTATTTGACTTTTCCAAAACAGAGCTCTTCCAGAAATTTGACTGTGACAAATCTTTAAAAACTGATGCATTTGGTTCCCAAATAACCTATACTCTTGCTAGTGTCAGGATTTCCTGGAAATAGAAATTAGGCATTTGAAACAGCTGTGCAGGCTGGAGTCCTCCCACCTTTACACTACCAGGAGTGTGTTTTTCCGGTGCTGTTGAAGTGTTACAACCCACATAGGGCAAGGTAAAATTTTTGCATTATGCTAGAAGACCTGAGCTCCTAGAGTCAATTGAACAGTTTTCAGCTACTGTCATTGTCTCTCAAAGCAATAACTTTGTCAGTATTTTGAGCAAAAAATGTGTTAAGTAGGAAATAAGAGAGAAAACATTGAGGTAAGTTTGTGAGCAGAATTTGTCCTTTTCAATCACAGCTGTAGCAGTATTGTACTTTGAAGCCTTTAAACATTAATGAAGAATAAAGAACACTTTCTGATGTTTGGAAAATTTGTGTTACATGATCAAGGTCTCTTAGCAGTTGAGAGGATTATCCTGATTCTCTCTTTCATCTGCCTCTGGTTTGCTAGGGAAAGTATCACACGCAGGCTCCAAGTCTCAGTAGTGGGTGGATTGCCTTTCCCTTGAGTATTAGACATTCTCGATGTGCTTACACTTGGCTTTTTGTCCTTTTCTAAGTATTATGTACCTATCACATAGCAATTTATGAAAGCAAGAAAAAAATTTTGTCCTGTATTGGATCATCAGGGAGCGGCGAGGACAGGCTGCTCCTAAAGGGAGGGTGAGCTGGGAGCCCAGGCAGTGCCCTTGCTGACCAGGGCATGGTCCTGCAGCACCTGAGCATGGCAGGCAGAGATGGGTGTTGGTAAGTGTCCATCCACAAGCCCATCCAGAGTCCTGTCAGGAGCAGCAGGAGATGGGGCTGCAGGCAGGACCGGAGACATGGCTGCAGTATGGATCCGAGGGGCCCATGTGCAAGACAGGACTGGGGACAGACACCCTTACAGCATAGCTTGGGCAGGGAGCTGAAATGGGGCTCTGAGGTATGGGTGGGGGTCCCAGGTGAGGCTGGTCAGCATCATTAAGGTCTACTGGTGCTCTCAGGGCTCTGATGTTGATATTTTATTAAATCCAATAGAGACCCAATTCCACACACCTATTTCTGTTCCTGTTTTTGTTTATTGTATCTGTCCTATCAGTGACTTTCATCTTCTGAGTTTCACATGCCAATTTCTCTTCCAAGCGGTCACAATTAAAATTTTACCACTGACATTTTTTTCATCATTAAAAATTTCCAAAAGGCTTGCTCCTTTTGAGAGTTCCCAAGTGCTGGAATGCCCCAGTAGGGCCACAGCATCACAGCTCTCAAATGCAGGGCAAAGTGAATAAAAATAAATACAGCAGAAAAATAGATATTTTGTGAAAACATAATTGATTGTACTCAGATTGTGAATTGTCCAACTCTGTGGAGGCCCGACTAGGTACATTGAAAATTCCACCTATGATCAGGTATAATCCATCCATTCACAATTGCAATTAATATCCCTTTGTGTAAAAGTTTTAAATAAACATGTATTTAATGGGCGATTTTCTTATGTACACAACATATTTCAGTTTCATTTAATTAAAAACCTGAAACTCCCTAAATTATGTTTCTGTTCTTTCTAAATTGAAAGCCAAATTCTGTCTACAAGAGGCCAAAAAAGCTCTGATTAAAAAACCTAAGTGAATGATGAGTGAAAAATGTCAATGCATAGGAGAAATATATTGGACCTGATAAAATGCAGGTAAAAGCTATTCAAGGAGTGTGATTTTTTTATTATTATTTAGTGCACTTTTTTCTAAACCTGCTGTAGCTGTTGTCCTCAAGCTTGCAAAAATAAAAACTTCACTTTGATTTGTGTCTTGTTTAGGGAAATTCTAAGATAGCTGGTAAATAGTGAAATGCTCAATACCTAGGAATGTTGTAACCCTCAAAACTGGGACACTGGCACAGTTTTCAGGAAGCTAGTGTTGCAACTCACTCTTCAATAGTGTCAGGTGATAAGAACTGTAGCTGTGTAGTTTAGGAGCAGATAGTGTAGGTGTCAGTGATGGAGATACAACTTCTTGTTTGTAGTCCTATCTCAAATTTCATTGCCAGACAGGAGGACAGGGAAAAGACTCTTCTGAAACTCATAATTCTCAAAGTGTGTGGCAGTCACTTGGATACAGGGAGAGGTATGTATGTTTGCTGACTAGTATGAGGAAATTCCTAACTTGGTGCAAATTTAATTCTATTTAATCTCCAGATGACAGTTTTTAGTGGTTATTCCAATCAAAAAAAGAACTCCAGGATTTCCTAGGAATATAAAAGAAAGGCACATCTGCAAAACAAGATTAAAATTGCTTATTTAACTTAAGATTTCCTGCTTACTGGTTTGATATAAGATTAAGACTGGTTATTTGACTGAAATCAGTCCACCCACACAGGGTCCATTTGCCAGCATTCCTTGTTATTGCATGTACAATATGTATATGAAGTCAAGAAAAGGGGACCTAAAATCCAGGAGATCTTGACCTTGATAAGAACACTCAAGACCAAAAAGAAACTGAGACAAGGAATCAAAACCCAAAGTTTTTTGATTGAAATCTATGGTTTGGGTCATTGAGCAGTGAGAAATTCTTTCACTGGAATCTCAAATTCAGGTTTTTCTCTTATTTAGTTCCTCAAAGACATGTCCCAGAAGGAAGCAATGTGAGGACCCATGGGCTTGAAGCATTAGAGTTGATCTGTTAAGGCACTAGGGAATGTAGGATTTGGCACTGCTTTTGGGGCTAGGGCAACTCTTCTGCAGGGTTCCTATCACAAAACAGAGAGCAGGATTAACACTGCTGATGAGTAGGCCCAAATGCCAAAGAAGCAGACCATGCTGGGAGCCCTCCATCTCTCTGAACACAGAGACTAGATATTTCATAGGATATAAAGCAAGACTTGATCCGTGGCATGTTTCTCAGTTCTGTAGTTGATTTTTTTCCCTAAGAACCATAATATGTTGTACTTATCTCAGTGCTTAGCCTTCTGAAAAGGAAGATCTCATGCCAGCAAGGGGATAGCAGAATCATTAAAACCAAAAATAAGTCAATTGGAGAATGAGACTAAGTCTATTTAGCTAAACATTTCTGAATTGCAAAAACATAATACACGCAAAATAATTCAATTACTTCTTGGCACGATATCCAGCATTCATCTTTAAAGATCAAAACATACACACATCTTATTTAATTGCAAGACAAAATGAGTTAGTCAAATATAAAATTAGTCATGATTGAAAGACTGTTTCAGAACAATTAACTTCATGATAAGAAATTGTGTCATTGTCACAATAAAAATTTGTAAATAACATTTACTCATAACTTTTATGGAGTGAAAAAGGTAAATGGTGCAAGAGAGCTTTGTTCTTTTGTTTTGCAAAATGAAGAAAAGTTTCTTTCACCTCGCTCCTGCTTCTGAATAAAATAGAGACCTGAAAAAGCAGGCTGAGAGAGAAAAAGCATTTCATTCTATCCTACACAAGCAACCTTCTATTTTTTTTTATGAACATCAGCTTGCACTGTATGTCAATAACAAGCTACAACATGTCTTCCTGAAATTCTTTAAATAGAGATTTTTTTTTAATGAAAGAATTCATACAGCACAGAATAATACCATTAAGATAATGCTCTCATGATGCTGGCTTTTGCTAATCCTCTTCTTCAGGTAGTTTGATGCATTGTATAGGGAACCTCATTGCCCACAAGGCTATAGATTGTACTAGGCAGTGAGGCATGTTAAAGTTGAGGTACTATCGCTACTAAGATCTTGTGTGGATCTAGCCATAAATTCTTCAGAAAATAAGCTCTGTGAGTATATTTTTAATGGTTTCAGGTATCTGAAATTCAGTAGTGTATTATGATTAGTTTGTTAGAGTTCACTTCTAAATGATAGCTTTGCTCATACAATAGGAATGCAAAGAATTGTTAAAAGGTGGAAAAGCAAACATAAAGAAAAAAGGCATTTTATCTTCTTTACTGCCTTGTGCAAACCTGTGCATGTCACAGTGAAGTGTTGTACATACTGGTCTTTTAAAAAATACAGTGCAGAACTTGTTGCCTATGAAAAAATATCCCACTTCTCTGCAGACCACAATCATCAGTGTACCCTTCAGGTACGAATACCTTAATCAGCCATTTGCAACAAGCAAGAATTGAGCTGATTCTTAATAGCACAGTTGAAAGTGGCATGGTATAGATTCTTCCAGGAGAACTCAGTACTCCTCTAAGTGTCCCTTAGATATTATTATTTGAACAAAAATGTCTGAAAATGAAATTCCATCAGGATGGAAGTCAGTGGGGAAAACACCACTGATTTTACTGGGGCAAGAATTTCAGTATTCATTTTTGGCAGCTTGATATGAAGAGTTTCTCTATTCAACAGTATCTTCTTCCTTTGTATGTATGCATATTTGTGAGACTGAAATTCATTCTGCTAACAGAAAGATTTCTAAGGAAGCAGGAGCTAATCTGAAAGAGACACTTTTTAAAAACCAGACTTCATGACCCTAAATAAAATTTACGAAATATTATTTCCTACACAAGCTGTTATTTGTGCAGGCAGGCTGAACAATTGAGCTCAGATCTTTCTTTGCACATGTAAATGGTCATAAAATATGGCATTTCAATGCTTAGATTTAGAAAAAATGTACTCCAACATTTTTGCCCCAGAGCCTGATCTCACTTGTGCTGATACAAATCTCTTCAAGTGCATCTGTTTCATTGGTGTTGAGACCCCAGTTCTGTTCTTATCAGATTTGATTTCAGAAGGGGCAAGGACTCAAAATTTTACATGTAAATGCCATTTTGCATTATTGACTTGTGGACTGCCATGAAACTTTGGCTTTGTGCCATTTTATATGGTGCTACTGTTTGGATTTCAAGCTCCTTATTAGGTACAATTGGTGAAACCTTGGGTTTGAGTTATTGAAACTATAGCATGGTAGTGATAATGCGGCTTTATTACATGTTTTTTAAAGGCAAAGGGAATGAAGGGTTTTCTTTGAAGAAAAAAATTAGACAGCACTGTTGCTATATAGTCTACCTACAATTAACACTTTCTTTGATTCTAAATCATGGCCTTCACCTGCTCTTGCATGTTGTTTTTTTTTCCAACCCCCATTTGAATATATATAAATCTGAGTTCCAGCCACAATCTAACAGATATGCCCTGGATCAACTGCATAGACAAAGATTTCAGTCTTCAGCTACATCAGATTAACATTAATAACAGAGAGAAATGATGGAAGAAGTGGTGCAGCCTAAGAATATATTCAGGGGTGTAGGACTGCTTGTGCAAGGCTGTGCTAAAGCCTACACTAACCTTGTCTTTACAGTTATTACCCTTGCTAGCTAAAGCAAAGGTCTGGTGCATAGGCCCTCCTGCACTGGCACAAAAACAGTTAAACAACTCACTGCATCCATGACCATGGGCTATCTGGAGACTTCAGCATGGCTGAAGTTGCTGAAGTGGCTCCAGGTTGAGCAGAACACCATGCTTTCTGGTCTGGCCTTTGCTCACCCCTGCATCTCTTTATTGTGTAGGTTATTGCTAAGGTAGTTCCTACATGGAAAGGGACAAGAGGTGCCAAATAGATGGTTCTCAGCTGCCCTTTCCTCTCTGAGCTATGGAGAATGCTGAGCTGCCAAGAACGAGTTTCTCTTGCAACCTCAGAGCAGAGCTGTGTACAGGTAGCATAAGGCCAGCATGAACTCAGCTGGAAAATCAGGCTGTTCTTAGAAGTACTGATTCAAAGAGAACTATTTCATGGCCAGTTTTCCAGTATTACTATTTGCAAATATGTCCTTGAATTTTGTTCTTTGTCTAGTGTATTGACTGTGGAGCTTCATCACCAAGCAGGTCTAAAGTGTGATACTAAATTTCACCCTACGATACTTTGATAAGTTATCTTATCTGAATAGACACTTTGGATGAAAAAGACAAAGTGCAATGACTTAATGGCTATATGAGAGTATCTATTAATATGTAGATAGAGTATTTATACTTTTTTTTTTGCTTAATTTTCAGTACCTGTTTTGTTGTTTGGTTTTTTTAATTCGTTCAGCTTTAATCTCACCAGTCAATCTGGGGGAGAAAAGGGGGGAAATAATTGCTATCAAAAAATCACGTTGCAAATCTCTTCTAAATAGTTTTATTGATTTGTTTCAACTTTCTGACATATTTAGTTCAAGTGCTAAATTGACATCTGACCGTCTGGCACCAATGCTTGTTCAAAGTTGCTGGTTACAGTTCAGATGAAGGGAATGTTTCTACTGGCATGCTGGCATGACTTTCAGACATGAAGGAGTTTTGCCTGTTTCTCAGTATCGTGACTGAGTCATGGCAGAGGGGAATACGCATTAGTACTGGCATTTGGGTGAGAAGTGGTGGAAAAAATATTTTTGTAATGTGTTTTGCAAGCAAGTAGAAAAGGAGAAGAGAAGAAACTCATCATTTACAAACATTGTAACGAACTGGAGATGAAAATGTAAAAATGTAAAAACCCTGCACATAAAAATAGTAAGACCAGCTTGTAGAGTTTTGTAACAGAAATAAAAGAATGATATAAATGAACTATGAATGCAAATGTGTGCAGGAGAGCACCAGAAGAAACAGCAGAACAAGGGTTAAGAGAATCGCCTATACTAATACTGAAGGACACCATTCCCAGGACACTGCTCCCAGGAAACCTTTCCCAGAAGCAAAATTGAGGCATGCATTTTGTCTGCCAAGATCTGAAGGCCTGTGCACTGATAATACCACAGCACAGATGACTTTTCAACTGGATGACTGCAGCCAGGTTGCAGCAAATCACATACGCTTGTCTTATTAGTCCACCAGGAAAACAGACACAGATTTCAAACAGGCAAGGAAGAACAGATAATGAGATGTGACTTTGCTTGCAATTATGGAGACTGAAGTAAGCAAGATTCTGAAGCAAAGGACTGTCCCATAAGAACTCCTAAAGAGTGTAAAAGATCTGTCCCCAAAGTATTTCACCCCTACCAGTCAGATGTTACAAGGACTCAAGAACTCATGTCCTCTATACAGGTGTTCCTGACCACTTGGGCCCACATGTCCTGATATTTGTGGTTATGTGGATGTGAGACTGTGAGTGAATGAAATCTGAGACCAAATGCATGCAAGTTGGTAAAAATCAGCTTACTTAGAGACCCTATAAATAAATACTGCCTTCCCCTGCACAAGATTTCGCCTTTACCTTTGTTACACTACTTTCTCACACACAGTATGGACTTACTGCTTCTTGCAACTTCAGAATACTGTCTACTTTACCATTCCTATCTGAAAGACAAAACAACAAAGGATTAAGTTAAAATTTTTCTATATTTTCCTGCTACAGAAAATGCATCACCATTCCCTCAGTGTCTGAAGGCTGCACACAGAACATGCAAACACAACTCCATGGCCCCTCACAGTGGCTCTGGGACAACCCTCAAAACATTGTTTTCCTGAACTAAAAGGTTAACTTCAGCATCATCATAATATCGGCTTTTGGGTTTGTCTGGGTTTTTTTAATTGACTTTTTGTACAGGCTGAAAAGACTCCCCATCAAGGGAATTAAACAACAAATACATAACAACCATTGAGATGTTTTACTGGACTCTGTGCCAAGTGTTTTAAAACAAAAGCCTGCCTGATCCCCTTGTATGCTGTGTGATCAAATATAGCCTGATGTCATGACAACCCACTTGGCTTTGTGTGGCTTAGTTTCCAGAACAGCTGGAGCATAAACCCATCAGAAATGCCCACAGATTTATGCAAACAGAAACGGTGAAGCCACCTATGCACTGTTTCTGCATGCTGAAGGACTATATGACTGAGTTAAAGCAGCCCCAACACTCTGTAACGAGGTGCTGTGCCCAACTGTAGAGGCGGATATTTTGGTAACAATGCTGGCTCTGAGATAGAGGAATAGATACAATTTCAGTTAAGGAGAATTGCCTTTGCGTTCACCAGAACAAGAGATAATGGTCCCAACTATGCTTCCAGGTCCTGCTGAGCAGCTCTGTTAGCTTTAGCGGGAACAAATGAACTACATTTGCCTGACTGCTTCTAACATCAGAAATGTATGTCGAAAACAAGGTTCTCTGCTAAACTTCATGGATGCAACTCAACCCACACCAATCTGAACTGGTTAGTGAAGTGAGATTAGATGTGAGCTGCAGTTGGGAGTGGGGGGATCTTCACTGCTTTAGGCTCCCAAAGATTATGGTCTTACTCACTGTTTGTATGAAATAGGAGAAATAGTGTAAGCATAGGGATGATACATGCACATTCTCTCCCTTGACCAGGGTCTTTCCTGTTTTGTGTCAAAATGTGGATGTCTTCCAGCAGTGGAAGACATCTCATCTGACCAGATGTTCATTTGTTCCAGAGTCATATGGCTGTCATTGACACATCTGTATCATAGGGAAGGACAACTGCATGAGGTGCATGTCACCTAGTGGACATCTGTCCATGTGATGTGACACATAGAAGCATCCAGTTACCTAGCTGAAGTGGATATCATGTTGCTTGCAGGAGGGGTGATCATCTGAGAGGACAGAACCTCAGCATGTGTTTTTGAGCACCTCCATAAGCTGTTTGTGATCCATCCTGTGCTTACTGAAGCTGAAGTTTTATCTATGATTTTTACCAGGTGAAGGAACAAAACACTTGTCATGAATTACATCCCACCTAATGTTGCAAAACAGACTGCATACTTGATAGACCCACTAAATTGCAGTAGTTATGAGGGCAAATAAAGCAGCAAGTCATATGTTTTTCTCTTGAATTAGCCTTTCTATTAAAATATTTCATTTTATTATTGCACTGGTTAACAGGTAGATGCTGAAACTTATCTCAGTTACTTTGATGACAAGTGACTCAGTTTCCATAATAAAAATGTTCACTAGAAGTCAACTTTGCCTGGACCAGCTGTATCAAAAAGCATTTTTACACTATCAGAAATTATATTTCTGACTTTAATTCTTATAATGTATAGGTCAGTGAATAAGGTCACATCTCTTGAGCCATAAACCAGTGGAGACCCCAAAAGACACTTTTTTTTTCCCAATTAAATGTCTCATCTGACTGCACTAACTTCAGAAGAGATATACCAGGGACCATCAATTATGGTGAACATAGGTACTGCAAGAAGAAGTATTAGTGAGAAGTAATAGGGTACTCAGTAGTTGAGAGGAACATATTCCAGTGATCTGCAAGGACCAATTCAAGGCTTAGAAGCATGAGATGCAGCACCTCCTTAGAGAGAAACCTCCTTTGTCAGATGCAGCCTGTGTCTGGTCATATGCGGGGGATGAACAGGGCTCACATGAAAGAGAATTGCAGAGAATGAGCTCTGGAACAGACAAATAGTTCTGCAGTGCTGTAGCCAGACATAAGTACAATTCATTCACAGGTGCAACTGTTAATTACCAGTTTTCTTGCATCTCTTTTTCCTTTTTTCATTTTTGGTCAGCTCTGATTATTTACTTATATTCCCTAAGTTTTACCCTCTCTTTGCACTTTCACCTTCATTTTATCTTTTTGTCTTTGATTATTTTAAACATTTGTTTCCATCATGCAATTGCTTAAGATTTCAAATTTAGTTTGATGGCAGTATGTTCCATCTTCTATACCTTGATTTCCAGTTACTTCCCTGTGGCAAGAACTTTACGACATTCTCAGATAGGAACTTTTTTTTTGATTAAGCAGAAAACAAATCTTCAGAAATATCTTTTTCTCTTGCAGTTCAGTTTTCATTATGTTATGAGATGACAAATTGTAAGTTCACCTCTCTTATTTAGATATAACCTGATCTGTCCAAGTCTGTATCATCAGTTTTTACTTCCTAGGTTTTGGCTTTTGGGTCTGCCTTGTCCACAGCATACAGATTTTATTTTTCTTTGTTTTAGGAATTGATGTCTGTCACCTGGAGCGAACAATCAGCCATAAAATGCCGGGGGAAGTTTGCCACTTTGGCACCACTCCTTTCCAAACACAAAGCAGGCTGGTCTTGCTGAGTGAAGGCACAATTAACTCCCCTCTCTTTGATTTTAGCTTGTAAAGGGCAGCATCTGCTAAAATTACAAGCCAGCATACATGTTGCCCATTGTTTTCCACAGTCAAGGACAGCCTCTGGCTCTGTAGCATGTTAACTATTCAAAAATCTGCCCCAAATAATTTCTGCCTCACCACAGCTAGTTTTTGGAATGTGATTGATAGAGTGTTTCAGGACACTCTTTATATCACACCCTTCTTTCCACTTGTCAAGAGTCACTAGATTGCATCTGACAAAGGAGATTTCCTCCCATAGATGCAGCATTTGGCATCATCAGGCCTTGAACTGGTTCTTGCAGCTCCATGGAAAATATATATCTCAGCTCTTTACAACACTGTTATGTATTTTGGGTAATCGCTCCTCCCAGAGCCATCAGTGATAATCCACTGTTCCCACAGCAACGAAGCAATCTTCAGTCTGACCTAGAGGCCATGCTTATTAGCAGACAGAACTTACTTGTAGGAATGCATCTAGTTTATCATTGTAGAATGTCACCCTTTCTATCACAATATCGGCAACTAAGTTACAGAAAGTTGAAAGATAATTAAATCTGGTTTTAGTGGCTACCCAAAAATTTTAAGTCCACTTTCATGTCTTCATTAGCATTTCTCTCCCAGGCATCCATCAGCCATGAGGCTGAAGATGAGACTAAGTGTTCTCCCCAACAGCAGAATCACTCTGGTTATAGATGGAATTGAAGGAGTAGCTAATGAATGCAGACTAACTGTAGAGACTTGCCATTTTACTCTCCTTTGTGTAGTAACATCAATGAAAACGTGAGTATTGTTTTATCTCGTTTGTCTAGGTCAGTGACATTTGTAAATGTGGAGTCTGCTACCTTTGATTTTCTTCCTTTTACAAGAAAACCAACTTTATTCAGTACAAAGACTGGAGGGAGGTTTTTCCATTCTCCCAAGGGCTGAATCTCATAATTTCTCTTGTGCTTGTTACTGCCCTTTCTAAGACAAACCATTTTTTTCACCCAGTTATGCATCCTTTTACAAGCCATCGAGCTCAGCATACACTAACTGCATGTCCTAGTATCACAACAAAAAATCAGCTTGTTCTGGAGTTTATGGAATTAAAAATGGTACGTAAATGTACTAAGTGATGAAACTTGAAATGGGAGATCTTGACTGAACAGCAACTGCACCAGTGCATTGTAAATGCTAGAGAATCTTATCACAGATATTGAGAGCTGCTCTGTCTTTTCTTGCTGTTCTCATTGAGCAACGAATACCGAGTGTCCTAATTGAGCTATTTTGTTTTCTAATTTACTTGGCTGTACTGACTCCTTAAACAAGTCAGAGAAAAGTACCAGCTGAAGGATTGAACCATTCTATTCCAACAATAACTGAGGTTAAAAGCTATTCATTTCAAGGAGTTGTACTTAGAAAACTCACACTCTGGAAACATTCATAAAGGCATAATATAAGTCTTAAGAAGTATTTTATGTCTCCATTTGCCATCCTTGGTGAATGTAGGTATCTTACTTTGAATATGTTAAAGCATATAGTAAGCTTGTTGTGAGAGAATAATTTATTTTTTTAGCTCTGCTTCCTCTTAATCATCAGTTCAAAGGTTCTTTCAGACTGACCTTTTCAAATGTCAGTGCCCAAAGCAAAATGTAAGAGGTGTCTTAATGCATCATTGGACTTAATACGTACAAAAATCCTGACCCAAGGTCCTTTGAAACCCATGAGAAGGTTCCCATTGACTTAATAGCTTTAAGTCAGGTCAATAATGGCTAGAGCTGAGGCTAACTCAGGATCTTACATCTAAGCACAGACCATCTTTTAAGAATATCAAGTCTAGAGGTGGTGCTAAGCTAGGAACTCCTGCTTCATGAATCCAAACAATCACTGGGGTTTTTTTTGTGTGAAATACTAACTTCAGCCCAAATTTCTTTTAAAAAGTTCAGGATGCTCAAAATAAAGAATAATTTTCCCAAATGGTTTGTATAACTCCGCAAACCCTAAGGCCAACCTGTCCTCATCACAAGATTGCGATGCAATATCTCTTTGATCTGGCTTGCATTACAGAAGTGTTGTTTTGTTGTGGTTTTTTTCCCCACAGTTCTATTTCTACCCCATTTTAAATGTCAACACAATAGAAGTTTTTTTTTTTAAATTGGTTTTGGTTAGACATAAACCAGCACCTGCTCTGTAGTTATTCACATTTTTCAAAATGCTTTGACATGGAAAAATGATTGTTATTATTTTTTCATCTGCTACATTGATCCTAAAATGTAATCTACAATAGATCCAGTGCAGAAAAATGTGGTTATTAAAAAGGCTGGAAGGTATTTTATTAGAGGTAAAGGTGCATTTCAGAGACATTTTATTTTAGTGTGAAAAGACTGTTAGGCATTATATTGTCTCTATTTGTCTATGGTGAAGTGTTACTGATTCTTCCTTTTGAAATACTAGTCTCATAGCAATTACTAAATAAATACAGTACAAAGAAGAAGGCTTTCTAAAATTCTGCTTAGAAGGATTAAACAGTAAATACATAAAGACAATAGGTTATACTTTCAAAATTAAACTTAAAAAAAATGCTTTTAAAGAAAGCAGTTCCCTCCAGAAGGGGTCTTCAGTAAGCAAAGGTGTGTCTACTCCTCACAGCTCTCTGTAGCTTAGGGTGCCTGAACTTGTTTGGTATCCAGAGGCAAGTCAGTGGCAACTGCACAGAATCCAAGTTGGCTAAATTGATATGAAAGTCTGTCTCAGCTATACTGCCTGTGCTGGTTTTGGCTGGGATAGTGTTAATTTTCTTTATATAGCTAGTATGGGGCTGTGTTTTGGATTTGTGCTGAAAACAGTGTTGATAACACAGGGATGTTTTTGTTATTACTGAGCAGTGCTTACACAGAGTCAAGGCTTTTTCTGCCTCTCACCCCACCCCACCAGCGAGCAGGCTGGGGGTGCACAAGAAGTTGGGAGGGGACACAGCTGGGACAGCTGGCCCCAACTGACCAAAGGGACAGTCCGTACCATGTGACCTCATGCCCAGATATAAAGCTGGGGGAAGGAGAAGGAAGGGGGGGACGTTTTGAGTGATGGTGTTTGTCTTCCCAAGTAACCATTACATGTGATGGAGCCCTGCTTTCCTGGAGATGGCTGAACACCTGCCTGCCGATGGGAAGGAGTGAATGAATTCCTTGCTTTGCTTTTCCTGTGCACACGACTTTTGCTTTCCCTATTAAACTATCTTTATCTCAACCCACAAGTTTTCTCATTTTTACCCTTCTCATTCTCTCCCCCATCCCACCAGGGTGGAGTGAGCGAGCGGCTGTGTGGGGTTTAGTTGCTGGCTGGGGTTAAACCACAACACTGCCAAAGGATTCAAAACAGGTTTTTGTTTAGTGCTCAGTTTGACCACAAACAGGATCCAGGAAGAAAGGGACATGTATGACACAGTAACAAATACCTTTATTATTTTTACCCCAACAAGAATTTGTTTGCAGACCAACAATGAGCTGAAGTGGGGCCTATTTAAAAATAGAGTGTATGGCCAAGGTAAATCTGCCAGGCTGTGAGGAGAGGAGAGGGGATAGCAATGCTATCTTGTCTCCTGCCTTGATGCCCAGCTTGAGCATGTTGGTTCCCTTTTGCTGAAGCCTGTGGAAAACAGTATGGTAATGGTGAAGAAGGACAACATGCCATCATGCTATCAAGCCTTATGGAGTGATTGAGGGAAAGTCCTTTGAGTAGTAGCTTTGTGCTTTGGGAATAGGTGCTCATTGTCCCTTTCATGTAGGGTGTGAGGTTCAGGCAGAGACAATTTGCAGAGAAGTTCTGAAAGCCTAAGAGGTCCAGATTTGTTTCAAAAATACTGTCATACAACACAGAGTGTTCAACAGGATCCTTCGCACAGGGCAGTGAGATGGGGCCACAGTTTGGACTAGTCAGAGGTGGGGAGGAGTGGTAGAAGAGCTTTGCCTGCTGGGTACAATAGGATGGACCTGCTCTCGGAGGGGTTGTAAGGGTCTACAGTGTGGCTGCAGGGAATTTCTGATGGGAATGTCTTTCCCAGGGCAGTCCTCAGGAGCTATTTTGTAGAACAATGGAGGTGTTAACAACATGAAAGGACTCTCCATCTTGTCCTTTGAAAAGGACCTGAGACAAAGTGCCTGCCCATTGGGTTTATTTAGCCAGTTCTGGTAACTAAGTTTTCTGTTGTTCTGTTTTAACCACAAACAGTTCTGGCTGAATAACAGATTAAAGAAATAAACCAAGGTTTGGTTCCACTTTCCTTTTTACCTTTCCCAACCTCACTGCTCCATTGTTCTTCTCATTTAGGGCTACCATTGATGTCTGGGACACCTTGATAAAGCCTCAGAAATTTAGAGGTCATGTATTAGCTGCTTTGGTTTTCTGCATCATCTGTTGCTCACTTGTCTATTATACAGACTACAGAACATAAAAACACATAGAATGACATTAAACAACAGATTGGGGGACAAGTAGAATAGCTTTTCAACAGAGAAGATTTAAAAAAAAAAAGAAAAAGCAACCTGCACAGTGTTTAGCCTGTTCTTGTGCTCCTGCTCATTTGTACTGGTTTTACACTTAGTCCATATCTGTAATACCAAAGTGAGAGCTTGTGTTTCAGCCTGCCCTTTCTGTCAGACCAGCAACTCGGCAGTTAGCATCACTCTCTTACGAGATGACTGGAGGTCGGCGGAGAGCACATCCTTTAGAAACTGTGTTTGTAGAAATACTCCCTGTGCAACACTCTACACTGTGGTAAGAACAAAGAGATATACAGAAACAGGTGAAGCCTCAAGGAATTACATTTGATTCCAATATCAAATATTTCAAAATTTAAGAAAGTGTAGGGATCTTGGCCAGGTGTATGACATAGGAAAATCTGACTTACAAGAGAATTTAAAATAAATGACAACATTACTGCTCTCCAGAGTCAGGGAGTACACAGTTCTTTGGGATTTTAACATCTAATTAGTGTCAAAAGATATAAAACTCAGAGAAACCTTGAAAAGCAAACAAAGTAAACCACAAAAAAACCCACTTTTGGTCTTAAAATGGAGTACTGACGTTTCCATAAAACAAAGCTTTGAGGAATTGAGACACACATATAGTGTAAAGGTAGAAGTACATAAATGAAAACTATAAATTTAACACATCAGCTATAAGCAGGTACTTCCAAAGAAAATTCATTGATGTTTCTCGTATTAACTCTGTACATAACACAATTAAAAAGGCTTACCCCACAGGCAATCTGCTTCTCATCTCTTCTTGCTAGGTAGAGTGTTACCATTCTCCTTGCTTTTCATGAAGACATCGGTGCAGCGCTGTAGCAGGACTTCTTCATGTCAGGTTCCAGGAGGATTTTCTACTTTGGTTTAAGTACATTGAACAATTCTCTCTTCTGCTGATCGCAGAGGTTCATCTTGCCTCCTGCTGTTTTGGCACTCATACTTTGTCTACAATTTTATGTTCCTACTAGACATGCCACTGAGCTGTGTGTGCCACTGAGCCTTTGCCATTGAAGTAGTTAGGGGATATTCTGTCACACATGTTCCTTACTGTTTTCCCTGCATTGTTTGGCTGTCCAAACTGTGGTTCTCCAAATTATTTTAGGTAGTTTCTAGTTAAAAACACTGTTTTTTGTTGTTAGCATGGTACAGTTATATCCTCCTTCTTCTGTCTTGCTTACCCTTCTTTCTCCCCACCACATGTTCATGCTAATTCAAGACCATATTAAATTAAAGCAGTAAAGGGACATAGAGTGTCTCAGCTCTGTATGAGAAGAGGAATTTCACTCACAGATGCATTACTGGGCGGATGTCCCATGGTGATTCTTCAGATGCCTGTGTGACTCCTAACTCCAGCTGTTTGAGTCTCCCTTTTCCCACTCCTTTCACTCTGGAGTCTCTTACCTTCTTACCAAGCTGTCCCAGAGCCACAAACCTCCCCAGTGCTCCCTGAGCTCTTCAGACTTCCCCAAAGCACTTCACCTCTCTCAAATCTGATTTCTGGGTCTCCCAAGAGCAGTCCCAACTTCTCACAAACACATCTTTCATCAATACCCCAAGTCCTTCCCTATTTCACTCTTTTCTGATGGAATAGCCCCACTCTTTCAAAAAACCTGCCCTAGATTACTTCACCAGCTCTGATATTCTCCACCAGTCACAACCCCTAGGCCCATTTTTATGTCCCAGCTCACCTTCCAATTTAGTCTGAAACATGTCTGCTGTACTGCTCTCTTACAGCTTCCCTTTTTCCATGTGCTGCTTTGCCCATACATAGTTGATGGATTTCTAATTTCACAAACACACTCACACTTTTCTGTTAGCTGCTCGTATCTGCTGCCATCTCCCATTGCCAGCTGCCAGCCCAGCTGCTCCGGTCCTGTCTACTCCAGAGCAGCAAAGCTTCCTGTAGACAGCCAAAAGCCCATGATCAACATTTACCACAGCGTTGATTAGGACTTTGAGAGCAAAATAAAGACTTTACACACAGGAAATACATTTCTGAAGAGTTGTGATGTGTAGACGGAGAACGACTTTCACCCCTTTCCACTCCACTTAAAACATCATGAGCCTTGGCAGCTGCAGCCAAAGCAGTGAAACTACCCCAGCTTTCAGTTCAACATTCTTGACCGAGGGACATTCAGCATGTTATGAGAGCACAGTGAGAGACGTATGGCGAAGTGTATCACAGCACAGTGTGGTGCAGTGCTTATTTGAAAACTTGGGCCTTCCTCTAATAACTACCACTAACTGAGAGTTAATCAGCCACCAGATCCAATTCCAACTGTCCCAGTTATCCAGCGAGCAGCCTCAGAGGTGTCCCAATTAAACACAATGTAAAGACTATAAAATATGTACATAAGCTTGGCTCCTAGTGAGACCTCTTGATTAAAAAGACATCATTATTTCACACCTCTGCTAATTAGCACTGACAGTAACTCTGATTTCCAAAGAATTTGATTGTTTTCAGCATATTACCACACTGACAACTGATGCAGTCCTGTACACTGCTCCAAGTGTCAATCTTGAGAACAATACTGTAAAATGACCTCACACCACCTCTGATAGTTTTGCTAGGAAAGACTTTGGTGCATAAATATTCAACATAGCTAGAAGCTCTCATATCAAAGGAACATAACTATATAACTGCAGATAGCAGAAATTTTGATTCTGCAGTTTACATAATTCTCATTTCCTTGTTGCCCTGGTTCTATATATCCTGCTCCAGGTCTTATTGCAAGTTAATCACAAAGTGGCTATTAATGCACAGTGTAATAGAAAACAACCAGTATTACACTAAAACCAGAATTACAGTTGAAAATTTACCACATTCTTTTAATTAAAATGTGCAAGCTACTTCACAGTTACACAAAATTAAGAGATACCAGTAAGATCTATTGTTTGTGATGGCCATACTTAGACTCCACTAAACTGAAAAATAAACAAATGGCACAGATTACATCTGTCTGCAGGTTGTTTAATCATAATATGAGCAGAAGAACTGAACAGTGATAAGTGTTCCTGAATTGCAGACCCACTACTTAATCACATTTTTTAATACATTAAAAAAATCCCACTTCATTGCAGGTATAAAAGAAAGAGTGCCATTGTCTTATATACAGAGCATTATCCACACAGAATCCTGGAAGTAGGACACAGGAAATTATTTGTATTTCTATCTTATTCACAGGCCTTACTGAAAGTAGCACAAAGCATGCAGCAATGCCAAATATTATGTATTAAAATATATATCCTACTGGGAATATTTAAAACCTCTTTTGAAGGATTGTTACAAATGTAAAATCCATGATGAATACATCTAACTACATGGTTTTTCATCTTGTGCAGTTTTCTAGATACAGAATGTGCACATAATTTCTGCCTTAAAGTGAAAAATACACACATAGCATGGTTTGATTTTTCCCCTGCCTTTGGCTACAGGTGAACAAATCTAGATGAATTGTAGCTGTACTCAGTGCAATAATTCAGCATTCTTGCAATATAATCCCCCAGCTGCTAACATTGCCTTTAAAAGGCTGAATGGCACGTCAGCTTTGTGAAGCACCTTTGGCAATAAGATCTTACCTAGACTGGCTGCTGGCACTGAGCAGCACCAGTCTCCTACATTATATCTCAGCAAACCCGTTCACAGCAGGAAGCTCTGCTGTTACACCAGGGTTTGACCTACTGTGTGTGAAAAACTGATTGATAAGGCATACTATACTGTTCCAGCATGCAGTTACTCTGAACCATTTAAGGCATCAAATAACTGAGAGAGTTCTTTATGAGAACCATTCTTTTATCCTTATTGTGACTGAAAAGATGTGATTGCCTGGCAGCTTTCTGTTTTTACAGATCTGTGCTTTGAAACACACATTTGAAATTGCACCACTTGTTTTAACTGCATCTTGCCTGAGAATGAACTTTAAAGACTGAATCTTTATTCCAGGGTGTTCCTCCGATTTGCTAGTTGTCTTTTGTTCTGTAAGTACCTGAGATCATTTTCCATATAACTGGTAAGCATTTTGGAGGGAAAAAGATGAGACTTTCCTTAAGTTTTTTAATCATGGGTGTTTTTTTCAACCATAATGAACTCTTAGAGTACAAAGGAGAGTCCAGTATGTTTTTTTACAGAATTATGTGGCTTTTACTTGAAGTTTATGATGAATCAATTAGGTATACAGTACCAGTAATTGGAGATGGAGTGTGTTCATTCAAGCTAAGCAAAATTTGACAGTCTTCAGCCTTCAATTATTCTCTTAAAAGTCTGGCAGCCATGCAATCTACTCTGCAATCATTTTGTGAACAGTGTGCTATTTATATAGCAAAACATCTTAGTATTTTGTCGCACTTTTCCTAGACTTCAGATAATGTGGTTTTCCTCACACTCTGACCTGGGAGTAGTGGAACATTTCCAGTTTTGTGCAAGTCGAGAGGGATGCAAATCCCTGTGACTCAGATTCAGACTAAACATGATGCTAAAAGAAAGCTGCAGCAGCTAAACTGCTCGCTATCTCCTTCCAGTTCTCGTAAAAGAAGTCGAGAGGATTAGCCCAGAAGTACATACCTTCGTTGCAGATGTCCATAGTTAGATAGTATGGATTCTATTTGACTAGAAAGGAAGAAAAGACAGCTAACTAATGCTAAGAAAGCATTGATGTGACTGATACCATAATTATGCAGAATTAGTCAGGTGAGCATAATAGAGACTTAAAAGGATGCAGGAAGCAGTAGTATGAGGGCTCAAAAAAGAGGTTTGCAGTGGAATGCATTACTATACATGATATCAGTTCAGACTGTGTGTTCCTATAGTCCATTCTGGGCTTCAAGTCTGCATTTGTCTCAAAAAGCAGCTTCGGGAGTGCTGAGAAATACAGCTTTCTCTAACAGCTGCCCCAGGCTCTGCCTCCATGCAGGTTTCTGCACATCAGCAATTTGCCCAGATGTGTTCAGTGGCCCTTTAATCTGTCCAGTGGTAAAAAACCCCCATCATAGCTAATGAAGGACACTTGGGCTTCAAATGGTCTTTCAGTCTATTGCTTGACTGTAGTTTCATTAGCAACAAAGAGCATAGTAAAAGATTTTACACCATTGAAGATTACACCAAGCTAACTGCCCGCTTCTTCAAACTGCAACCAAGTTCTAGAAGAACAAAATTGTGTCAGAGAGGTAACAGTAAGGATTAAATGCATAATTATACGCAGCTGAATACATCCTGCTGAATAATGAAATTAGCTTTTATTTAGATTGCAAACACTTACATCAGAGAGTATTTTTACACCAGGCTTAAACTACAGCCAAGGTGCCAAGCAAATAGGCTCTAAGATAAATAATCAGCACGACCATCATTCAGAATACTGTGTTTTTCTTCCAAGACTCGTGGAGGACTTCAACAATATCAATTCCATATGCTTCACAACATCCTGCCAAGGTCAACTCTACTGAGAAGCTATGACTCTGTGCTGCTCTTTGGGTCATTATCTACACCAGATGCAAAGTACATAAAGAGTGCAAAGCTCTACCTCAACAGAATAATCTTACTTAGCAGGTGCCCTGCACAGATGAGAATTACTGCTGTGGTGGCATAGCCTTGCTGAATGCTCCAAAAATATCACTGGCATAAATTAGCTCTGTATCCTAATAGAAGAGCAGGAGAAAAACCTGTCTCCTAGTTCAGTGGCTTAGCTACAAGACTTTCATTTTTCCTTTACATTATATATTAACCTCAATACAAATACTTGCACTGCAAATATTTTCAAGCAGAGGAGCAGTCCCAATGGAACAATTTGTGTTCATCAGGTTAAATATATGCACATAGTAAATCTTAAAATGGGAACCGCCAAGTTGTATCTGCATTGGGAGGTACTGTACCATCAAGTTTTTTGAGCAGGATTTCCCTTTGTAAACAGTGAAGGATTTTGACTTATAACTTATTTGCATAGTAATACTAAAATTATTTACTCAAAGCATGCCACTGAAATGTATGAAACCAAAGCTAGGATTTCATACCTTACAAAGCTGAATAATGAAATAAAATGTTAATACTGGAGACTGTAGAATGTGCAAACACATTACAGATGCCCATCTGAGTATAAACAGTAGTAATAAGTAGGAATCTTGGAAATACAATGGACTGTAATTAAAATAAAAGCATTTGTTTGCCTCGGTTGCAGTCATAACTTTGAGCAGCAACATCCAGCTTCAGCCAATTATTTCAAAAGGCTCTGGCATACGTGCTGAGGTTTGCTGCTCTTAGTACTTACAGAAGCTTGTGCTCCTTGGACTGAAAACTCATGACGTTCCAAAAACGTTGCTTTGTGGGTTTGACATATTTATTTACAGGCTTGCCTGGTAACCTTTATCTTTGTCTCAGCTTTGTGAAGTGGCAGAATGGGTAGGAGCTAACTACTTCCCTGTTAAATTCAGAACTGGTAAACTAATGATCTCTATCTCCTCTTACCATGTACCTCTTTAAAATGTTGAGTGTGATCACTCATTCTGTTTTAGAACCATCTATATCATTTACATGTTACCTATCAGTCACTTGATGCAATGACAGGCCAAGATTAAAAAAAATACAAAAAAAAGGTTTTTTGGTTAACTGAGGGCTAGTTGTTATTGACTTTAATCAGTCTTGGAAGGATTACAACAGACTCATGAAACAGTTACAGGGAAAGGGGAAGAAAATTTTAATAAATATTAAAACAGATGTACAGCCTTTGGGCTAGATTGTCACAGGCCTTACCCAGCATGAAGGGAGCAAGGTCTTTCCCATTTCTTGCTCAGACCACAATGAGCTTTATCTTTTTTATCTTGGATCATCTTCCTGACCTAGTTTACAGCTGTATTGATGCAAATAATGCAGTAGTAAAGAGCAGCATGGACAAAGAGAGCAAAAAATTTTCCAAGTGACAGGAGGGGACGAGAGGGGAGGGAACTTTGTGAACCAGATTTACAGCTGAAGAAGATGGCTGGTAGAACCGCACCCTGTGAGCTATGTCTGGAGATATGGGTGGACTTTGGTTTCTGAACATCCTCCCCCAGCATTGAAGAGACCTAAAAATGTGGGAGGGAATATGCGAATCATGTACAAGGAAGAAAAGTGTCACAGTTTTACGTGTGTGTCTGCCAACTAGCTACTTATCCTACTCTAACCTTGGCAGATTAGTCTTGTCAAGGTACCCTCATATCAGGTCTGGCTGTCCTCCTCCCTGTCCCCCTTTAGACCTCTGTTGTGTCCATCTTCCTTTTCATTCCCTTCTCTGAGACCTAAGTAGCAGGTGAAGGTGGAGAGGAGAGGTCCATGAGAGGGGCAGCTAGCCCCCAACCCAGTCTGTGTATGAGAAGGGGAGGAAAAAGAACCCCAAAAGAGAGGGGACGCGAGGACTCACCGAGCAGGAGAAGGCAGCAAATCTGTGGCACCCTTTTCTGCTTTGCACTTTCCTGAGAAAAGCATTCCTGAAGGAGCCAAAGCGAAAGCTCTACCCATGCCTTACAGGACCCTTGACTATAGCAGGAAAACACAAGAATGAGAAAAGCTTCAGAGAGCCTGGCTTAGATATTAAGGAACTACCTTGCTCATTGGTGGTAGAAGGTTTGTCTTGAACCCTTTTTTGACTCCTGCCTGGCAACATAGATTCACTGGGCTGTGTGGCATTCGAAGAGCAACTTTAGTGTGAAACATTTAAAAAACCTCTTTACTGGTTTAGAGAGCAGGCAAGTAAGGATAGCCAAAAAGGCTTTTCCACTCCCTGGCTGAGAGTAAAAGTGGGCAGCCACCTGCTTACCTTTTGAAAACAGTACTGTCTCTATCTGTAGTGCAATGTGCCATTAGCCAAACTCTTTACAAACAGCAAATTTCAGGTTTAAACTTATGTATGTAAGGACTCAGCTGGTGAAAGGCTTATTGCAGTTTATGTATTTTCCTATTTATAGGTCCCCAAAAATAGTCTCTAAAGTATCACAGAGTTAGACTCATTTTCTGCCAGACTATCCCACCCTTATTCATGATGAATTGTGATTTATTCTTCTGAAATTATGACCACCTTCATTAACATTTTTCCCTGTTTTCTAACCTATTCCGTTGAGGTTACACTTGGCTTTCAAAGTGGGGAGCATTGCACTTCTAAAACAATTTCTCTTTTTTTCTGACATCTATTTTACACTACAAAGTTACATTTGATACAATCCCAAACCTCTGATGATCCTGTGGAACAGTTACCCAGTTTTGTCCTTTGTTAAATAAATGCAAAGTCTAGGATGTTGCAAGATAATCATTTATTGATGGAAAACAAACATTCTAACTGCTCGGTGCCAACCCACTGATTAACTTCAAGGACTCAGACATGACTCAGAAACAGCAGTGTTCAACTGACAATACTTTTACTCTAGCATGGCCTTACGTTCTCCATTTCTCTCAGGAAGTCACAGAATGAGTAAAACAGTGGCTGTGCTGTAATTTTCACTCTGCTTTTCCATGCCCCACTTCCACCTGGCCTTTAGACGTGGCAGTGAGAGGATCCAGCAGAACTGGAGAACTCACCATGGGAGTGGCTTCTTCCTGAAAGCCTCCTCAAATTCATGGAGACAGTGAAAGGGCTTGGATTTGTTCCTTAGTAATCACTAAGCTTTGTCTTCACCCTACTGTGGTATCTAAATCTGGAAATTCAATTTAAAAAATTCAATTTTCTGCAAAGGAAAACGCATCTAACCTGTAAAGGGATGGGGAAGTGTTCTACTAGTCCCATGGTAAGTGGTATGAGCATCACCACTGTACAGAACTGCACCAAAAAGTAATTAACACTGCTTATAACTGATTTTTCAATTCAGCAAATGAACTAAAAAAACTGAAAATCTTCATTCCAAACCACATTTTCCTTTTTTGAGAAAAAAAAAACAAAACTGTTTTGTTTCATTAACACTTTTGTATAAGAATCATTTCAGGTGTATGCATGGGGAAAAATAAGCAAATGAAATTATGCATATCATTCACAAAACTGTTGAAGGAAATGCTATCTTGTGCAGTTAGAAATCATTTGAGGCTGAGCAAGCTTAACCAGAGAGGAGGAATTCTCAGTCGGTCGCAGGCTGAAAAAATCTAAACACAAGTCTTGCTGCCTAAATGAATACACTAAGCAACTGGGCAGAAAGAGATGGCACTCAGTCAATCTCAGCTGCTACATTTTTTCTCATTTGTACAAAATACTGACTTTGTCTCTGATATAGGTCAAAAGAATGGTGGTAGTCTGGAAGACCAGGCACTCAACAAGGAGATAAAACAGCCAAGTACTCTAGGGAATGTCTAATTGTATTTACTAAATAAAACAGCTCAAACAAGACAGAGTAAGAAACCATTTCCTCTGATATTAACACCAGAATACTTGTGGCTTAGCTGTTCTTCCCTGGAGAGGAAGTGTG
This sequence comes from Pelecanoides urinatrix, assembly GCA_013400755.1. Classification (NCBI taxonomy): domain Eukaryota; kingdom Metazoa; phylum Chordata; class Aves; order Procellariiformes; family Procellariidae; genus Pelecanoides; species Pelecanoides urinatrix. Next base: position 223,812 of record VZTQ01011987.1, read on the forward strand.
GGCAGGATTTAGATATTGCACTGAATCCTGAATTCCATTTTCTGCTGGACAAAAGGAAGACAAGAACTTCTCCATCATTTTTGTATTTCTAGTCCAGAAAATATATTCCAACTTCGATAGCAACTGCCACTCTGGATCACAGTTCTAGGCTAACTAAACATCAAAGCATAAATTTTGCCACAAGCTTAGTTTTCACTGAAAAGAAAAAAGGCTGTTTTAATGATAAGAATGATAAAATGGCATGAGGGTTAAAATACCATTAAACAAAGAACTTGTAGAATAATGGTGACTAACTTACTAAGCAGGAAAGGTGTGGGAGTTTTTTATTATTATTAACTGTAGCTTTTTGAGGTCGTTTTGAGAACCTGTCTTATTTGAGAAATGTTTAACTATTTTCATGCAGCTATCTAAAACATATATCAAATTCAGCAATAATAATTTCAAGGTGTACCTCTATTACGGCATATTGTGGCCAGATTTTGATCTCCTGTATCATTTGGCACGGAAATGGAAAATGCAATTTAATGAAAATTAATGTGTAATTTTAAGTCTGAGGTCAATAAAGCTCATAGACAGTATATACCTAATGGCATAACTATGGAGAACATTGACCAGTAAACGGATTAAGAGTTATGCTATAAATAATCTTTATGCCACCATCTCAGCTCATCCATCATGGAAAAGCAATTCATAGGAATACTAGGAAACCAGAGTACCTTTATCTTCTTTCTATGATAACACCAATGATCTTCTGGATTGGGGAAATGTAGTAACCTAAAATTAAGCCAGCTATTTGTTTAATATAGGGCCAGAAAATCATTAGCAAAACTTGGAGGGGAAGGATTAGTGCAAAGACGGTAAAACAGATCAAGACCTAACTGGGAGATAATCAGAGTCATCACAAACAGAGCACATTGGTTAAAAAAGGGTTCCTTTTGATGTTTCTTAGGGTAGATGGAGGCACTGAGTCTCTTTAACATTTCCTGTAAAGGGACTGGCTCAAAACACTGAATTGACGAAGTTTCCTGAATATTCAGTGAGGGATGCAAAATCAACACAGGAGCCAGAAGGACTGTATTACAAGAAGTATAACTAATCTTGAAGGCTAATGCAAGAGGAACAAGGTTAAAGTTCGCTGTAGGAAGTACAAAATCATGTATTAAAAGGCTGTTTACCAGGAGTTCAGGTGTCAGAGGCAGCCACTTTTCTGCCTTTACGTTGTTCCTGAGCTGGTAGGCATGCTTTGGTAGGCACAATCAGAGCACACCTATGTACTTCAGCAGCAGACAGCATGGCAGTCTGACTAGCAGCCTGGGCTCAGAAACCTGAGCTAGCATTGTGAGCACCCAGAGTCAGGCCCCATGTGCTGATACACAAGACTGGCACCCAAAGCCATTTGTAACCCGACTATTGGGATCTCTTGTTGGAGCTGTTTTGTCTTCTGTGAAATAGTTTCATGCTAACTGGAAGAAGAACAGGAACTCAAGTCCTCTCTTATCAGACAGATGCACTCTTGCTAATTTACAAGGTCACATCCACTCTTTCTACAGCTCAGTGAATACTGAATCACTGAATAGTTTATGTAATTTTTGATGACAATTCAACAATTTGACTGAGAATTACCTGCTACACATTTGTCATGGATTGCAGCATTTCTTTCAGTGATGGCTGACAGGAGATTAATCCTATAATTCATAGACAGAAAGTCCTTGAATCTATCTTCTACATCCTACATTAATGCTATCAGCACTGAGCTCTGATGAGTACAATGCTGCTGACCTTACTCAGTCTCTGGGGAAGAGCTGAGAACCAGGTGAAGCAGGTGTTTCCATTAGCGCAGAGACATCTAATTACTTCTGTGCTCATCTCTGCAGCACTTGGTATTGGGTGGGCTGGGCAGCATCCTGCTCAGTTTGGTAGCTCCTATGAATTCCATTCTTTAGTGAAGGTAGGTCACAGAGCATACAGATGACCAAACTTGCAAACACATGCTGTATCCCAAACAGCCATGATACCAAAGGATGTACAGAGCATGTATGTCTTTGCTCCTCCTCTATTTTCTCTGGAAATAGTTTCCAGAGCATCAGTTACAGCAGTACTCCACACACAAGCCAGTGAGCAGAATAGTTATGGGTCTTTCAGTATAACTCTTTGAAGGCCTCTTTTCTGTCTTGCAAATGTTAAATTGGATTCCTCTTTTCCAACTAATAAATCTAACAATGCCATCTGCACCTATCTTCCCTTCTGCCTCCTGCTCTTCCCTCAGTTCTGCACCAAAAAAAAAAAAAAAAAAGAAGTAGTTTTGAAGTGCCAGACCACTAGCCAAGACATCTGCAGAGCAAGATAGCCCTGTTATTTCTCCACCTGGCCTTTGGTCCTTACATCCGATTTCTCTACTATTTTCCATCAGTACCTGTCTTTATATACAAATACAAGTCTCAGTTCACAAAAGATATGGGTGACCAAGTTGCTGAAACTGTGTAGTGTCCTACTGTTCACTACCAGTTCATGCCCATGCCCAAGGGGGTGTCCACACTCCAGCCTTTGCAGAACTCAGGTCTGTTGAGTCTGAACACTGTGATTTAGACTCTTGCAATTGGTTTCAGTCTTGTGACATCCCTGAAGCTAGTTCCATACTTCACTCATTTACAGTGCAGCATCATAGTCTCTGTCCTACTCTAGGATCCCATGTGCCAGTTGCACTTGGCTGGTCTGATTTGTAACCTACTGTAGTGTGGAGGAATGATCTTCTTAGCACATCTCCACATTCAAAGGAGATGTAGCCTCCTCCTGTCACAGGACTGCCAGCTGCAGTCTCCTCCTGTCACAGGACTGACACACACTCTCCTGTTTGAGAAAGAAAGTATCTGAGGTCTCTGATTTAGAAGGTCTGGGCATCACAGCTTTTATTCTTGTCTTTGTCCTGGAAAGCACTGTGCACAGACTCTAATTGCAGCCTGAATAACAGAATAAGAAATAAATCATTATTAATGACACATGCTGCCCAGCATCAATTTTGAAAAACGCCCAGGTGGAAACATACAAACCTCGCCTGACACTGTTTCTGCTTTCAGAGAGACCTTGAAATTGCCAATTTGTCTTGAACAGAAAGAAATAAGCATTGCTTTCCAGACAGTTACCCAGAAGTGGCTGTAGGCACTGTGGCTGGATACGCCACTGGTCTGCATCCCAAATACCTAGTGTGGCTAGGAGGCAGGAGGGGAGAACAGGACAAAAAGTGTGTCAGAAACAGACTTGACACAGCTACAATTTAAGCACAGTTAATCTTTCTCCCCTTGGATTTATGGTTGTCTTTGGGTAGTTTCTCCAAGCAGAAATTTCTTCTTGCTTCGGGAGGAGTTTTCCCTAGAGAAGAGCCAGAGTAGGACGCACTAGTTCAGGAGATTTCTGGATGGAAAGGATGTCTTCCCTCATCATTTGCTTAGACCTGATCCATTTCATTTTTGTACATGTTGGTGATCATGCAGCATTTTGTCAGACATCTCCAGGAAAAAGGTCTGGAAAGGGCTTATCTGACTTCTCTGGAACAGTCAAATAAATACTGATAAAAACATGTATGCTTTTCTGCATATGATAATAAAGATCACTCAAGCTGCCCAGCAAAGCACTGTGTGCATTGACCCGGCCTTTCCCACCATTACAGAGCAATGCGCTCTACCTTTTGATGCTTCTCAGTCCACACTAGCTGCTCTGCAAAAATACCACAAATACAGCAAACAAATCAAGCTGGACATCAAGAACTTCTCACTTAGAGTGTTATTTATTAATTTTAATAAGCATGAGATTTATGCTGATGGCTTTTATCTCATTCATTAATATAATTTTATTTTATCCCACTATCTTTAATAAAGACAGATTTATCTCCAAGAGTTCTTGGATTGGCCACACTACAATCATGGAGGTGAAATAACTGCAAGTGAAACCTCAGTTCACATCTTCTGTATCAGTTAAACTCATGTGCTAGCAGTTTGAGCACTATCTTTAAAATACCATTTCTGTAATATCTTTTCTGTATGCGGTGTGTTCAGACAGGTTATTGATGAGGGCTGCTGTTAATAGCTTCCATATTTATTTACTGTCTTCAATAAATCAGTAATATTTGCCAAAATGTGACAAGTACAAGACTCAGCTGTAAAGATAGAGCTGTTCAAATTTGTGTTTGGACATAATGCATCCAAGAACACGGGATGTTACATGAAAGGTATAACTTCTGGTAATCAGTCAGGGCAACGAAACCTTTTTTATGTTCAGATTAATTATGAGAAAGTCATCATGGTAATAAGTGCAATGTATTACACTGAGATAGGAAGTATACCACAGGAAAATAAAGATTAGTCCTGTAATTGAGGGACTGTTTTCATACTCAGTTTGGATTAATCTCTTTTCTCTGTAACAGATGTGCTGTGTGACTGGGCACATGAGCACAGTGATATTTCCATTCACCTGCCATCATGTCCCCTTAGATTTTAAACTCTTACATACAGAAGATCTCTTACTCACATGTGTCACTTCTCACATTATACGGTCCTTTCTGTTCAGTGGATTATTCATCTTGCTATATTTGTACCTGTTAAAGTAAAACACATACAGTAACTCAGAATTACCTGTGTTAAAAATATTATTTTAGAAGGTTCTTGCGATCAGTTTCATGACAGAAAAATTCAAAAGATGGCAACATTTCCCTCCTTTACAGTGAGAACAATACCAAAGGAAGTAGCTGGATTCCAACAGTGATTTTTTCTCCTAGAAAATTAGTGAGCAGTATCTGAAGAATTTCAATATTTTCAGGATTAGATATGTTTTAAATACATTCCAATATTGTGAGAAAGACTAAAGACCTAATGAGAAAGGGGAGCTGCAGATGTTTGGGGTCTGTCTGGAGTTGATGCAACAGACTTCCATAATCTTCACATACTTCAAAGCATATCAGGCATCATCTTGCTTCAGGGATTATTCTCTCTGTGGTAGATTCTGTCTCTTCTATAGAGACATCCTGCACTCCTGGAATGAAGTGTGGGCAAACTGGAGGCAGATACGTGACACACTTACCCTTACCATGTTTGCTTTTCCTCCATATTTCTCTTGTTCTTTCAGGATACTCTTACCATCTTTCCCGATGTTGCCCTTCTCTTTCATCTGCATCCATGAGGATGGGAATCAGGTTCTTTTAAATGGGTGAAGCTCCTGTGAAGCTAAGACTGGAAGGAGTCCTCATTTGATGATCAAGTAAAGGGAGGGAAATCCACATGTAAAGTCATGAAACAGTAAATAGTGAAACCTGAGCAGGTCAGTGTGCTTTGAAGTCTGCAGTTTCAGGAAGGTGTGAAAGTGAAGAAAAATTATATATTCAAGATGTGCTTTTGAGCTCTGTAGGAAAACAAGAAAGCATTATGTTCTTTGGAACAAGGCTGAACCCAATGTCTCAAACCAAACAGCTGGTTCTTCTAGCAATGAATTCTTAAACACACAATAATATTTTTATCTCTAGTTCAGCCTTAAAGGAGACTTTAGAAATCTTGAAAATCCATCTCTCCCAAACCACACACTCTCATCCAGCTAAACAGATTTCAGGGATCTGCAGATGAAAGAAGAGTATCTATAAATCATTAGAGTGTCAGGACATCCTCAGTGTTTTATGGCTTCTCGCATTATAAATTAGCTTTTCAGCATTATAGATAAAGTCTGTCCTGGTNAGGGGAACTGAGCAAACGGCTGTGTGGTGTTTGGCTGCCTGCTGGATTAAACCACAACAAAGTCTAAATGGCTAATTTACAATGAATAAAAACAATAAAAAGAATGTTATCCTGGATGTAACTCCAGAGAAGCCTATGAGCAGGCACTGGAGTTGAACTGAAGTGACAATGTACAATTTTCTGTGCACACCTGTAATTCACCTCATGTCAATGGTATGTTTCTGATCAGATAGAGATATAGTACATATTCCCTTTCTGTTTTCATTTGTGCTTTATTTTCCTCAAGAGTCCTGTTACAGTCAATGAGTAAAAGTTATGGTATGGGACATTATTATTAACATTGAAATACTGAAGGAAAAAAAAAATGTTATTTATGCCAGTTTAGTGAAGCAAACAAGCCTAACTCCTACCCTTGCAGATGTGGGGGCTAAAATGCCAGCACTGTGCTTTCACTTCCAGTCCCTTTAGCATTAAACCTACTGTACTCTCAGAAAAAAGCATAGCCAAGAAAGAACAAGTGATGTGTTTATAAAAGAAAGAGCAATATGTTCTCACTTCTTTCTGTAAAGATCAGCTTTGAACTGAACACAAATCGACTGACTCCAGGTGATGCCATCATTTTGTATAGTACTTAAAGGACTACGGAAGCATAACAGTTCCAGCACTTGGCAGCATTTTGCATGGGATAGACATATTTTGTAAAAAGTAATATGGAATTTCTCAAATCCTGCTTTGCTCTCAGCATCCGGGGTGACAGCCTCCCTGGCTCTGAAACAGTCCGAGCGTCTCCCTGGGGACTCAGGGCTGAGATATCTCTCAGGGAGAGATATCTCTCATCAGGGAGCCTGGCAGAGTCCTTGTGTTCTCCAGGAACGTGGAAGCATCACAAAAACCAGGCTGTGGAGCACTTGGATTCCACCCAGTCACCATTTTCTGATGGAAAACCATTCAGATAGAAACATTTTAACCAGCTCCACTAGGTGTACAACAGTTTTGATATAGCGGCCCTTTAATCCTAGGTTTCTTTTCAAGCTTAGGACCGAGGTGCCAGCAGCAGTGAAACCGTGTAGCTTTGTCAGCATTTGCGGAAAGCAAAGCGGTTACCTGCAGAAATACTCGTTCTTTAATTTGCTTAGCCTGACTGCGATGGGTGACTATATGCAAAAATCCAACCAGTCCTACTGCTGACATTAATCTATTCCTGTCACTTTGATCATTCTGTGACTGAAAAGCAGAAAGTTATTTGTTCAGGTCTGAGAAGAGGGATTAACACTGTTATGGAAAAACTGATGTGATTCATACAGGGCCTGATCCTTGAAGAGGTTAAACACCCTGGGTTGCTACTGACCTCCAATGGGAGCCAGGAGATTTACAGATTCATTATTCCACAGACTTTCTCTTGCTATAAGCATTAAAATGTACCCCCTTTAAACTCTGGCCATGATACCACAGCAAAAAGGAAGACAGACAGAAGAATTGTTTCAATTGGAGTGTCATGTTCTGCTGAATATAAAAGGATTCTGCCTTTAAAAAACCTGACACGTTGTTATCCCCTTCCCCTCTGCTAATATATGTCCTGAGCTTTCTTTTTTAGCCTGGCAATATTTTAACAAGCTGATAACAGCAAGAGGAGAGGAAAAAAAGAAAGAAAAGAAAAAAAGTAGAACAAAAACACTTTCAAAACTGTCCTTTTGAGCACTGAAACAAGCTGCCTGGTGAATCTACCAGACACAGTGTCAAGGGGGTTACATGTTTGTTTGCTTTATTTTTTATACATTAGCTCCAGAACATTGGACCAGATCCTGGTTTTAGCTGTGCTGTATTGCTCTGTGCAGTGTAGGAGGTGTTCATCTGCAACTACACCTAATAATGCAGGGCCTGTCCCATGACAGCGGTTTTAGATATCTAGTCATAAGAACCTCTGAGAGAAAAAAAAAGGAAAAAAAAAGCCTTTTTCCCTTTTATGAAATCTGCTTTGGTTTAATTCTCAGGAGAATACATCTTGTGCCATTGGGGATATTTGTTCATGTCATGGAATATGGCTCACATGGCTTATCGAAATGCTGAAGTCTCTACATTAGAGAAGTTAATAAAATTGTCTTTTTAAGATATTTTAATCTCATAAACTTGAGTTACTCTTGCTCGGAGTAATGGGGCAATAAAAGCATAGGAGGAGGAAGAAAACATTTTGTTGGCTTCTGCAAAATATCTCCTGCTTAAGTGTCCGATGCACAACTATAAGCATGGCTAGGGGAGGAATCCACTGAAACTGGGCACTGCTGAAAGAGTAGGCTCTCCACTGCCCACCTCATGAAGGCTTCGGTCTCCCCTGAGTAAGGCAGCCAGGGTCTGAGCAGATTGCTCCTTCGTAATGAATGCCAAGCTCAATCACTTTACATTGGCTAGCAGAGAGCCAAAAAGACATGTCCCTTTGCTAGGACCCATGGAGCGCTGGGCTCAGTTTCCCTCAATTTCTGATGCACTTTCTGGACTATTGTCCTAGAAACCAGCAGAAAACAGATACCTAGTCATATAGAGTGTTTCTCAGTTCTGTCTATACTGCAGTTAATATGTTTTCTAAGAAGGCAAAAATACTTGCTTCTCTGCATGCATAACTGTCTGGTGGATATGTCTAACTTGAAGCATCTGTCTACTTAGTACGATGAGAAATACAAAGGAAAAAACTGTGGCTTGAGAAAAAAAATATTTAACATTTGTAACATGATTATCTTTGAAAGGTTTGAGTTTATGACAATTTGAGAGTATAGTGTGAGCTGCTGCATTCAAAGCTGTTGTTACCTGACTTGTCAGATTATTTATATTAAATTACTGTTTGTCACATTATTGATGTATTATTTTGGCACCAATTATCTTAAAAAGGAGAACCAGCTGGGACAAAAACAGACAACAAAGTGTGATATACTCTATGATTGTGCTAAATAAGTATCATCAAAGAAATGAGTAGGAAATTCCTGCAGAATATTCTCTCAAATCTGTATAAACAATTCTCTGATAGAGAAATGGTGACCTGGAGACATATTTTGAGGAGTTATAATCACATATAGCTTCTATCCTATGCATAAAGATGCATGCATTGCTAAAATGCATTGCTATACCTGTCCAGGCTGCGTTGCTTTCTGGTGTAACGTTTTGTTACATGTTTATATAGTGCACAACACAACAGACTTTGTTTCATTACCGAGGGCCCTACAGAACATGAGGATGAGAATCCTGGACATAACCACAGTGCTGCTTCTTAACAGGAATTAATGGATAATTATTTGGTCATCAACATTTCTAAAGTAAGCAGAAATTGATGATTTAGAAAATACTAGTACTGAATTATCATCATTCCCAACCTCTAATCCTCCTACTTGTAGTACAGTTTACGGTCTGGGCTCAGCACCCCAACCTAAAAACCTGACCGAGACACCCTGCTTGAATGCACAGTTGCACCTTGTGCCCTGTGGAGTCAGCAGTGAGAGAGGCCTCAGACCTCCAGAGATCCCATCTCAGAACTGAATCACTCCCTGAAGTGACCTTTATGTCCATCAACTTAGGGAAGTGAGTCTCCTAACAGAGACACCTCAGTTAAGTGACCAAAGTTAAACACAATTATTCAAGGCCTTTGTTATGTTTCTGTAACGTCATGCAATTTATGGCATCTCACAGCTGACATATAAACATGGTATGTCTTAAAGGACATTTACATTGGCAATTCACCCTATAGCTATAAGTTGTTTATCCAGATTTTCACAAATGTGGATGCTGGGATGCCAATATTTCTCAGGTGTTAATATTCCTGAATATTAATGTAGGGCATAGAGCACCTGTGCATGAATTATCACAACTGTCATTAACAAACACTGTCATCTGTTGTCATTGACAGGAATTCCTGCATTGGCAGGAATAGCCTGTCCTCCCCACCTCTCTCCTGTCTTTCACTCCAGGTACCAGAAAGTCACGGTGTGCGACTTTCTTCCTCCAAGCATTAGACAAGCACTGCTCTACTGCAAAACACATTTGTTGCTTTTGAGTCTATACCAGCCACAGCTATAACCTTTGACTGTTCCCTCAAGCCAAGTGTTAAAGCAAACGATTCTCCAACGTAAGGCTTTTACAAGAATCTCCAAAGTTATTGTTCTGAATTTCACAAAGTGCTCTGAAGACCAGGAAAAAAACAACAGATCCTCTAGTCTTACTTCTGTTTACACACCAAAGGATTGTGCTAGCCTCTGTTGCCTGCCTTGACTCCTCGCTATTTCTTCCATGGCTTTGCAGGTTGCAGACCAGCAGTCTGTGAGTATGGCCTGCATTACCTGCCCCCAGAGACATGGTTCTGCTACAGTGAGATGCTGCATGCTGAAATGCTGGATCTAAGCCCTGCAGATTCTGCCTCAGATAACTTCTTTCAATGATGATTCCTTACCAGAACCTACGGTTTAAAGTCTTCCAGTTAACTAACCCTATGTATCGCATACTTTTAAAACTCATTTTTAAATGAGAAAGGCCAGCATCTCACAAAAATAACATCTATTACATCTTTGCAGTTACTTTCATCTACCCAATTTGCAATCTCCTACGAGATGAGATCTATTCTCCATACTACTCTTCTGGTAGACATTAATTATATCTCCCTCCCTACCCCTCCCATGTCCTTGAGAAACAAGAACACATCCTTGGTTCTCTCAGGAGTGTTTACTGAGCATTCTGCTTTTTCTGGATCGCTCTTAACAGTTTTACCATCTCAACCTACTAAGACAATAGCACCACTACTACCATTTGTTTTGTTTTAAAATCAGCTTATACTGGTTGTCGTAATCTGCCGTGTATAAGGGAGTTTGTGTCATCTTGAGTTTCCTTGTGAATTTTTATCTGTTGTAACTTCTAGTGTCTATTGTAGACCCACTTTATATTTGCAACCTATCAGTTGCTTATTCCTGCTGATTTTGTTTTTCACTGATACAGAACTAAGCTTATATTTTTAAATGTTCCTTTTCTTGGCTGTGAAGTTAGAAGTTTTTATTCCTACAGTAATCTGGTCTTAAAAAAATCCTTTTTCCTTCCATACATTACCAAAGTAAGCGCACACACAAGCATTCACCCAATGCACTGGTGCAGATCTACGATCTATTACAGAGCCCACCTGTACTTCCTCCTGAGCATTTGAAATAGTACATTGATTCATATGCATTCAAGATGTCGTAGTTCTGAGTTATCAATGGTATCTTTAATATAGAATTTAATTTCCTCACTCTCTATTTCCTAAACAGGTTAAAAATAGAGATTTTAACATTCTAGTCATACAGATCCTCCCAGGAGGTTTCAGTAATGCCAGTTAAATCAAATTTCTTCTCATCAATGAAAATTACCAGTTCCCCTAGCTCATTAGTCAGTGTTGTATCATGGGTAAATGATTTAGTGAAAAATGCCTTGCCTTCACATTCCTTGCCACATCAGACCACTTTGTTTATGACACATTGAGTGTAAACAGGTCCTGACTTCGCTGCCTTTATACCTTGTTCATATTGTTACTTCCCTTCGTACTTATTCAAGCTGGTCTCCAGCTGAGGAAATTAGCTTCCTATCCATAAGATACAGCCTGTTCTGGACAGTGGCACCAATTCCCAGTAAACTGTGACAAAGTTCAGTGCTCCGCAAAACTGAAACCTCCTGTTTCCACAAGTCAGCTGTCCAACCACTCATCTCCAAGATGTTCCCTCTTCTGTTTTTCATAAAAACAAAAAGATCACCTGAACCTTTCTCTTCTTTGCTTGTCTTCTGTACCTCCCATACCTTTATTATTTGTACTGTTCCACATAATGTTTTTTTGTTGCCATGTGTATTTTCAGCAGAGCCTGACTCCCTTTCAACACTACTGTTACATTTCTACATTTTTGCACTTGGAAAACAGGACACCTGTTGTCCCTCCTTCCTTTATGAATATTCTTTGTATTTATTTTTATTTAGACTATGGACAGCACCTCTTTCCATTTAAGACATCTTAAGAAGCTCTTCATTGCTCTTTATTTCCTACACTAAGGATGCTTGTTGGAGAAGTCCCTCTAAACATGTGACTCAAAACAGGTGACTCAATAGGTATCTGATATTGAGACAATACCATTAGTTGGGTAAAGCATCTTAGTTACAGACCACTAGTCCAAAACTGACTCCAGTTCCCTTGCTACTAACCCTTTTTCTGTGGAGTCTGTGCCAATTAATTCCAAATCTAGCTGCCAGAAAAGCAGTTCTTTAATTCTGCACTATGCTGAACTTGGCATTTCCAGATCACATCTCTTATCCTCCAGAATAGCATCAATTTGCACTTTGTGCATCATAAATCTCTCCAGCCTTTCAACAGAACAGTATAACACTGCAAAGTCACAGTAAGGGTTTCTTTATCACTCATACTGAGCACACAGCTCCCCAGTACCCTTTCCCTTCCAGCATGGGCTCTGCGTAATGTGAATATTAATAATTAACACTTACGAGAAATCATATGTGTATAGATCCAGAACCTCATTGATCCAGACCCTCATAGCAGTATCAGACAGGGCTGCATTCATAATAATGTTTTAAAACACTGCTCCAAAACATTTGAATCAATGGACCTTGTCAATCTTTGTCATGTCTTGCAGTCCACTGTTGTTTAGAGTTGTTGGTGAGGCCACCCAGACAACCTCCACTCAGAGCAGAGCCTTTACATCTATTGCAGCTTTGTATGATTCCTGCAGGCCACTGACCATGTCTTGTGGACCAGAGACCCTTTACAGAAACAGGCTTAAAGAGCTACAGCTCTTCCTATTAGCACTCGTGAAACACTGAGTCCTGAGGAAATGAATAGATATGATCTCTGAACTAAAGACTGGAAAACTCTGCTTTATCTGCAAAGGAGATCTAATTGGACGCCTTTGTTAAAAAAATCCTTTTCACATAGCAATACATTAATACATAAGCTAGGATAAAATCAAACTGTAAAAAAGGCGAACATGAGCTAAAAACCCAAAAGCATAGTGTAGGATTCCTGTACATTACAGCTCTGACATGACTTTAATATCTTACTGTCCTTGCTTATATAAGGAGAAAAATGGCCAAAACAATTAAAGTTAGCAATGGTCCTGTTGTGAAGCAGCAATCAGCTTGGATATAGAAATCACATACTACCAATTGCAATAGAGACTTCATCTATATTCCAAGATTTACCAGTTTAATTAAAAGCTTAGACCAAAATCACTCTGGTTGTACCGCCAGGTTTCACTAAATGGGTTTAAAAGCTCATCCTTAGAGAAACGTGTATAACTGAGCAGAGATAAGGCTAGCAGTAAGTGCTACCATTAACAGTGCTACAGTAAGTGCTATGATAACCCATCAGAGATAACTACTTCTAGGTGTAACAAGAAGCCCTGGTACTAATCCTTCAGGATTCTTCCACTTTTTTGAAAACAGTAACAGAACATGCTGCATTTCTCTTCCATCTAGCACCATGAATCTTACAGCAAGCCTTGCAATTTGCAGGTTTTTAAACTCCACGCTTCTCTTCACCTCTGGACATATACTTTTATTTTATTACCTAATTCATTCACCCATTACTTCTTCCGATTAAAATCAATTGTGCCACTTTAAAGCTATTTGTAATAGGAGGTGTTTTAGTGTCAGGCTGCTGAAAGGAAACAGTACAACCCTTGGTTTAGCAACAAAACCATGGAAAACCACTGTTAAATGACTAACTTGTGTAAGTTCATGCACTACCTGGTCTTTGCAGGTCACGGAATTTCTTTATGATAAATGCAGGATTTCAGCTGTCTGCTGAAATATCTGTCTGTGCTACAAAGAACTACAAAAATATCATGTAACAAAACACAGCATACACAGAAACACACTCTGAATTTCACAAACAGAATTGTATCGGAGAGCTACCTACCTCTCCAAAGTGTTTCTTTTACATTTCTAGAGTTTCTGAATTTCTCCTCTCAAACCAAAATGAAATAAGTAATGAAAGCATCTTCAGGAATCAGACAGCCAACAGGAAGTTGGGCAAGACCTTAGACAAGTTTTTAAAAAGTGCTGGAGGAGGCTTCCAAAAAGGAATGAAAGCAATAGGTGATGTTTTCCCAGAAAGTCCTGGCTGATAACCTGCAGACAAAAGCGAAAGCAAAAACAGCATTAAAAAGTGTCCTGACAGATTGGCAAACTCAGCTGCAGCACCAATCTGGGACGAAAGAAAAGGCCAAGAACTGTCTCTTCAGGAGCAAAAGTTACCAGGAGCACTGCAAAGCTGTGCTGGAGAATTTCAAATGCACCCAAATGAAATTCAAGGTCTTGAATCTTTTCTTTGAATCTTTTCTTTCAGTCTGGGCCCAGGTTATCTAAAATATCTACCGAGATTTGGAAAGGCCTAACAGTACCCTCTACAAGTGCAGGGCTTCCTCTCTCAGGAAAACACCGTTGTCTCAGGGGCTGGTCCAGTCTGTGGGGTAAACTCCCCTATGAACTGGGAACTCAGAACATCACTGACATCCTCACCTTCTGCTCTAAGGTCAAGGCAGATTTCTGTCTGTTTTTACACACTTGTAAAAAGCTATCCCAACAAAAATCCTATCAAAACAAGGCACTTTACTGAGCACATTATATTCCCTACAGAGAGGACCAGAGGACAAACATATGACAGATGGCAGTTACGATGCCTAATGCACTGGTAAATGGTACTCAAATACTGTAGTGATAAAGGTTGTAGGAGAGCCAATATAGAGGAAAACAGGTAGAATAGAGGATGCTGGGGTTATACAATAAGGCACTGACAATGGGAATGATGGCTGCATTGAGTTCAGTGTAAGGAAAAGTACATGCAAAGGATTCAGTTACCTCCGCCACGAAATCACACACCGTTGTTAAAAAGGTTTCAATGATCTCAATCTTAATACGTATGTGTTTAACAGGTTTTAACTGACAGGGTGACATATTAGCTTCAAAGCTTGCAAAGAGGACTCTGCCCCTCAGAGGTCTTTTTTCCTCCATTCAGTTCTGTATGTCTGTGATATTGTCCATCTGAGAGGTACGTGTTATTAAAGGGTAGCCGGTAACCTGGTAAGTTTGATGAATGTACAGCATGAGGTAAGTACATGCTCAGCTGCTAAATACTCTGATATGGATAGTTTTACTTAAATAAATATATTTCAAACATGTAGGCACTGCTTGCAGTTTACAACCAGGGGGAAGAAAAGGAAAGGTGTAAAGAGAAATAGCTTTATGCTAATCTGCATTTCATCTTATTTTCTATTCTGCAATGAAAGACCGTCTCTCCCTCCTGCTTAATTTGGAGATGGAAGCAAGGTTAGAACATGAAGGAGAAAAGGTCAAGAGGTTCAGTAATATAGTGCTGGGTAATTGAAGCCATGTTATTAGCTACCCCAACTTTTTTTTTCAAAAGAAAAAATACCATCCCCCACTTCTAAGTGTTCCTCTTTTTTGTAATAACCACATTTCTAAACCCCCACTGTGCCCAGAGAGTCAACATGTATAGATCATGTTTACGCTAATCCTTGAATATTGTACTCTCTCCCCACACAAATCATGATCCCCTTCAAAATTTAGTAACTCCAGTTGCACCTTCTGTAGTCAAAGGTCAAAGTCCATAAAGCAGGTATGGGATTTAAGGCTATGGAAAACTACCGGTTATTAACAAAACTCTGCATTGAATTAAATGTGTATGCTGCTATAATCCTGACCCCTCAGCTCTATGCTGATCGACTATCGGTACAGTTTTCAGTTCAGGCAACAGCATTTATTCCTCATGAAATCACTCCAGCCTTGCACCACCGAACTCTTATGTAAATTCCCCATCTATCAACCATTCACTTGGTGCATGTGTCCAAGATCAGCTGTGCACCTCGGCACCTGAACCCAACCCCAGCCCCGGACTCCGTGCTGCACACAGGCGGTAGGAGCCACAGAACCACCTTCTCTGTTTGTGTCGGCTTAGGGACACAGGAATGAAAGAAGCAAAGAGGGTAAAATTTGGAGAATTTTTTGTGATCATATACTCCACATTAAAATATCATGTTTTAAGTTGTGAGGAGATGGCAAAAGAAATGTTTTTCTTGTGGACCTGATTCAAAGCTCACTGAAGTCAATGGCAAGACCTCATTGACTTTAACAGGCTTCAGATTAGGCCATTGGTATTATTCGGTCCATTATCTTGTGTCCTCACTGTGGATTTATGTGATATTGCTATGATTTCCACTACATATTGCTTTGAACCTCTTACCCTACTTTTATAAAACAAATGTTCCTTTTGTACAAGAGTATATTTGGAAAAGAAACTTGAAAGCAATTTCAATTCCTCCTGCCCATTTTTTCTGACTGATCCAGCTTTACTGCAAAAAGAATTTAAAAACTCCTGATCCTTTTGATAATACATGATTTCTAATGACAACACTGACACATGACTGTGTCATAAAAACTAGATGTTTTAGAGAAAAAGCCTATTAAGAAATACTAAAAGAAAACCAATTTGACAGCCCACAGCAAAAATAGCTTGATTATTCGTTCCTCCAACCTCATTGTTTTTTATTTTGCTCTGCATTCAGCATGCAGGTAAATTTATATAACAATATTTGGGGGACGAGTATAATTAATATTAGTCATGTGTGACTATATTGCATATGAAACTTTATGGGAAATGAGTCAGAATGCTGTCCTATGCCATTATGTATACACAGTCTAAGTCTTATAGTCTTGTGTTAAATGACAACCTGAAAAGGCTCAGATGGGTTAAAAAAAAAAATGTTCCAATAGAGGTGTTTTATAAAATTATAACTGTTTTTTTTTTTAGCTCAAACTGCTTTCCTGAAGCAAATACACTAACCTTTTCATTTAAAATAAGCCACATTGAGGCACCAACACAGTTTAAAAATATTTGCAGACATTTTTAGAATTTGAAGACCCATTGACTAAGAAGAAGAAAGTGGGCAGAAAAGAGAAAGGATGAGAAAAATGAGATCAGTAGTGAAGGATTTCCAAGGAAGAGAAGTCTAGACTAACAGAACAAACAAATAAACAAAAAAGATGTCTAGACACTTTGTAAAACACTGTTTGTAGAGATTAAAACTTCTTGTGAGAGAAAAATCAATGGAACTTTCAATTTAATAAAATTTGAGGAAAAGTGTTTATGTGGTCAAAAAACCCCATATGGACATTTTCAGAATGAAGTTTCTATTCCTCATTTAAGATAAAATCTAGTTTGAAATTGTGTTTTTCTTATATTAAAAAAAAGGAAGGGGAGATTACATGAGACCAAAAGTACAACAAAGTTTTCAAATCCCCAGGGTCAATTCCCTCTGGCACTAATTAACTCTTTGTGACAATTAGAGATTCACAACCCATTTCTTTAGGTGAAAGGGTGAAAACCTTGTAACTTCACACTCTTTTGAAATGAGAAAACTGCTTCTGCCTTACTTCTGAGCAGGGAGATGTGAGGAAGGACTATGTGAACTGTTTGGGTTTCGTCCACCAGTGGGGAGTTGTTGCCAGCATTGCTCAGAAGAGCTGCTCCTTTTACTCCCTTAGCTCCTGAACCTGAGTGTTTAGGACACCTCCTACCTACTTCTGGAGCAAGAGCTTCTGTATTGACACTCATGCAGTCACAGCCTCTTAACCTTCCTTTCCTCCAAGGACTTGTCTGTACATTACAGTTACACCTGCCCTGGCCATATGCTATGTCCCTCCATGGAGCAGAGCGGAAGGGAGAGAAGCTTGGTTATGAACCTGAGTCTGGGCTAAGCTCATGAGGAATCCCAGTTTCAATACAGAGATGGAGAGAGCATAGGTGGGAAGGGGCAGTAATGGGGCCTTACGGTAGCATCATCTTCCAGTAGCACTCAGGGCTTCTTAGAACAGTACAGTCACACTGCTAAATGTAACCTTCAACACCCAGGAGAAGAGGACATTCCCAGGAAAGACACAGCATTCTGAAAAACAGCTCTAAAGGAGAGGGAAGAGATTAGCTGAAGGCAGGCAAAGGCAGGGACATGAGCAATCACCGATGACTCACTGCGATGCAATGAACTCATGCACATTTCAAATGGATATGTCACACTGCTCTATAATATTGTGAAGTATTGCCTTAAATAAGCAATTAAAATGGAAAATAAATGCTACTGATATGATAGATGAAAGTTTTTTTGGAAAGCACATAACTTGTTATTAAAGCTAAAATCTATGATTCTTAAAGTGTGTCATAATTTGTTTTTTAAATGTTGGAATTTTTTTTTTAATTAATAAATACAATGACAAAGTTTGTACCAAATATAATTATGCTGCTAGACAGAGAGAACTGAGAAATGTTCTACCGTTCTGTGGTAAAGATTGTTTACTTTCAACAACTAATTAATGTTTAAAAGCATTTATTAGTTGATGTAACATAAAGGCGCATGAAGTTTTCCCAAGTCTCTGTTGTCTCAACTGACAAAGACCATGACTTCTCATGAAAAAAGCACTAGCTTCAGCTGCAAAATTGTATGTCATATTTGGTAAATTTAATGAACCAATGGATTGTCTTGAACATTTTTGTTAAAAACTTTGTATGTCACCATGCTGATAATTAAGCCCAGATTCAAAAGGGAAGTGTTGGATCCTTGTTTTATATTTTGCTGCCCAACAAAGTTGAAAAATAAATTATCAAAATGGGCTATTTTGCAAAAAATTGCAAAACATTAGTGTTCTGCATTACCTGGGAATTTGTTTGTTCCATGATATTTAACTTCTTCCTACTTTTTTCGGGCCAAATGCTATTCTCAGGGATGGATGTGTCAAATGACAGTGGAAAGATATGCAACACTTTATGTGCATCTTTGTTGGCCTGATAATCATAAAGCGGAAAAGAAATGCTGTGTACTTAACAGCACACTCTTAATGCATGACACTGTTAGACACAGTATGCACCAGAAAACAGCTTTTCTATTATGAACTAGCAGTGCTTAAGAAGATGATAGTCATGAATCACAACTTTAGTATGTAAATGGTAGTGCTAAAACAATAAATCTTCAAATATTTGAGTCACACAGTTTTGTACACAGATTTGGAATAACCCAAGAGAGCAAAATAACATGCTTGGGTAAAAAGGATAAAGATATGTGGCTAGGATTATAAGGTAAAACACAGGCCTCCTGTCCTGGTTTCGGCTGAGATAGGGTTAATTTTCTCCCTCGTGCTGTGTTTTGGATTTAGTATGAGAAGAATGTTGATAACACACTGATGTTTTCAGTGGTTGCTAAGTGCCCTCCTAGTCCAACGACAGCTCCCATGCCCACTGACTGAGCTAGATGCACAAGATGGGAGGGAGCACAGCCAGGACAGCCAGCCCAGCTGGCCAACGGGGGATTCCATACCATGTGACGTCATGCTCAGTATATGAACGGTAGGCGTGTTCCAGGAAGTACCGATCGCTACTTGGTTATCGGTCAGCGCAGGTGGTGAGCAATTGCATTGTGCATCACTCATTTTGAATATTTAATCATTATCATTATTATTTTCCTTTCTTCTGTTCTATTAAACTATCTTTATGTCAACCCACAAGTTTTTCTCACTCTTACTCTTCCGGGTCTCTCCCCGTTCCACTTGAGGGTGGGGGGAGTGAGTGAGCGGCTGCGTGGCATTTGGCTGCCTGCCAGGTTAAACCACAACACCTCCCAAAACAGAATTCAAAGCTGCAGTGCTCACTTCTGTCTGTTTCTAAACAGAGCAGCGTGAATCATATCAGGCTGAATTACAAACAGAGAAGTTTCTTTGTTATTTAACAACACTCCACACAGCTGGAGCCAGTCCCTTACCTTTAGAAAACTTCCAAGCGGTTGCTGATGAACAAAAGGAGGGGAAGAGACACAAGAGGAGGTGGAGGGAAAGAGGAAGGCAAATCAGGGCTCAGGCTGTGCTAGCTGTAATCATCTTGAAGGGCTCTGTGGGATACACACAGTGACACTCATGACAACTGAAATCTTTCCCAAACAAAGACATCTCTTGTGGCAGGCTTAGTCTTGCCCTGGCCAGCACAAAATAGCCTCATCAGCAGTGAAAATCACACTGTCGCCCTGTCTTGAATATCCCTTACAGTCTGGAAAATTGAAGCTGATATCTGTTTTCATAGCAAAACACAAGTTTTTGCCTTATAGGTCTGAAACAGCATGCTTTTGTAGTAATTAAAATTAAATCACAGATAGGTAACAAAAACAAGGTTCTCAGACCTTATCGTGTTTTTATGTGAAAGTTGCAATTAAATGGGAATACCCTAAGCTAATGGAATTTCAAACCAGGAGACCTGGAGGGTGAATATTTTGTTCAGAAATAAGACAATGTAATGATTTGAGTTAAAAAGAAAACTTCCAAGTTTTCAAATTTGTCATGAAATGAGATGATTCCTATGGCTAGGAACCAGCTGGATATAATGTGCAGGCTAACTGCCAGCACTCTGGCATTTTAACTAGAAATGCTGATTTCCTAGATGTGTAGCAGCATTATTCATTCTCCCCCTCTTGGATACTCCTCTGCTTTACAGATCTGTTTCAGCAAGATCCAGTATCAGGTACTATTACTTCTGTCTGTCCAGGAAGCAACAAGAGTTTTCACTAGAAACAACATGTCGCCTCAGTCAGTAATCGAATGTCTTCTCTGCAGAGCACTAATAAGAAGTGAGGGGGTCGCTGCCTTAGGAGTGCTGCATAGCAAAAGGTGAAAGCAGTTGTATTAACAGCATAGCAAGCCACAGAAAATTACAGGGAAAAATGTTGGTTTGCCTTTAGCAAACAACAGACAGCAAGTATTACATAATATTAGAGGACAGGACCTTAAAAGATATTAAAATGCCTCATGTACAGTGGTTTCAAAGGAAATTAGATACCTGTGCATTTCTGTATGGATCATGGATCCAGCAGATCCAAGTTTAAGTGCAAAGCCGCAAAGCAAGATAGAAAGCATGATACTGATCTCCTGCTTGAGAGCTTTTTCCTTAAGATTAATTTCTTAGATTCTAAGCCTCCTAAGCTAAATTTTAAATAAAATTAAAAAAACTTAAGTTTAAATAATAAACTTGAATTTGTAAGCATGAATTTGAAAGGCCATAGTAGTACATGGAGAATGCGCCTTTTGAAAAGATAATGGGAAAGAAAGAAAGAACAAATAACAGGGTGTCGTTGACAGGAAGGCTGACATGCTGTGGGTAAATATATGTCCTCATAAACCTCCAGAACAATTTCTTATAATCAGAAAGCCTTTCTAAGCAAAAACCTCACATAGCTTTTGTCTGCTGTGTCCTTACCCTCTGAGAAATTTTACGTTGTTCCACCATGATGCCTAGGATACTATTGGCTTCAGGTATTGTAATAATTGCAGCCAAACATGCTGATAGAGCTGGAAGATGTTTCTAGCTGGGATGTCGTTGACAGACAGATTTATGAAAACTGGACATGGCAACATTTTCCTCATGATAGCAACTGTTCCCACTAAATCATTGGGAACTTTCCTTAGTTCTCTTTTGGAGGCACTCAGTTTTGCTGTGCCATCTCTTATCCTTAACATGATGAAATTAATTTTGAGTGTTAGTCAAACATAGCTCAGGATGTTTCTTTCCTGCAGAAATTTGAATTGTGTTTGTAATCTAGTAGCCTTCTTCCAAAGTGCTGAACAGCACCCTGCCTCTGTGGAGAGTACAAATCTTCGTTTGGAACAGGAATGCCCTCATCTAACCTCAGGACTCCAATTTGCAAGTCCACAGTCTAGAGTGCAGTCAGGAGAGATAGGTACTCCATGGAGCGAGTCGCTACATTAGCATGGACATTTATCTTTGACTAGGGTGAGCCACTGCCCAGAAATGTCTGCTTCTCTTCACTGAATAGATGGGGATCTTGGACAACTAGCTTAGACTAGACGTGTAATTTTGACAAGGCCAAAGCTAGATGTAATGAACCTACCCCATGTGAGAATCATAATGAGCTCACAGCAAAACCTGCCACTAAGCTGAGAGCATTTAGAGATGTCTTATTACATCAACATGCTGTTGACTGGAGCTATAATGTATATTCCTGAAAATAGCACTTCAATTTAGGACAGATTAAAACAGAAGATCAGGTATCCAAGGATCTGAGTTTCACTTTCAGATCTACCATTTGCGACGTTATCCTCAGCAAGCCCCTTAACTTCAATTCCCTGTTGCTAAACTGTCATCTACTCTTAAGGCTTCATTCATGATTTTTGAAAGCTGTTCTGAGTTCTTTAGGTCATGTAAGGTGCTACAAAAAGAGAAAGGGAAATAATAATTGCTAGCAACTGGAAAGAATTTGCAGTTGTTTCTTTGACAGCCCCAACAGACATTCACTAACAGAACTGCATTTAAAAAGCAGGCAACGACATTCTGCTCTTTGATATTTTGTATGTAAAAAACAAATAAAATGTTTCTTTACATTAGTTCCTCCTCAACCAGAGTTAAAGCTGTGTATCAGTGATTTCCAGGCCATTATGGCACAGCCTGGAGCACCTCTAATGAGATTTATGAGTGCAGACTGTCTGCTTTGTTGGATTGTTTTTAAATACATTTTTTCCAATTACCTTCTAAAATGTCAGTTTCTCATGCAAATGAAACACGATGGTGGAAAATCCAAAGGCTGGTTTGTGGGGGTGGGAAGGAAAGAGAGCCGGGAAGCAAATCAGTCCCTGAACTACTTGCATCACTTATTGTGCAGGGTTGAGAAAGAAGCAGTAATTTAACAAAAATACAGAGGAATCAAAGTACTTGTTGACATAGCACATACTTCTCAACAAAGCACCTACATTTAGACCATTAATGACAACTGGCAAATACAGAAACTAGCACTATACTAATACACACAGCAGAGAGGTTTGTTTGATAGGCAATGTGCATGTGTGTGTATGTATAAATCTGTATCATCTCCTCCTCTCCATGAGTCTTTCAAGGACTGTAGGCAAGATCATGAAAAAAGATGTTAAATGTGTTTGTTATGAAAATGATAATAAAAATTTGTTTTAATCTTGGCAGCAGTTGGCATTTTTTTCATTTAAATCCAAAAAATAGGTCACTCTGTCCTAAGAATCTCTAAATTACAGGAAACATTAAAAGTCAATGTATTTGCAGTTTGCAATCTTCATTTTCAAAAAGTTTGCTTTTCCACTGCTTTATATAGAATCCATTTCATGGAAGTAAAAGTACTTTGAAAAGGCACTGCCTTTTCAGAGATAATTCAGTTTTAAAGGCCCAAAGAACAGATTTTAAGGGCACTTAGGCATCTTTTTTGCTTTAATGGGAACCAGATGCATAAACATCTTTGCAAATGTAGCTGCTGATTTTGACTTTGCAACTGACAGCAGAGTTTTACTGGACTCACTACAATGATACTGGCTTACATTTACACTGAGAATCTCATCTCCTTCCTGTAACTTTAAATCAAAAAATGCAGATTCATTTTATGAACTTTTCTTGCCCTTTTAAATATTTCAGTTTGTTGCCAGTGTGTGTGGTACTGCATCGTAATCAGAAAAACCTGCTAAACCCAGTTTGGTGGTGCTCTATCTTGTCACTGCATGAGACTGATCAAGACTCTCGTTGCACAGCATAGGTTTCAAAATGGAAATGAGATGGGTATGTTTGAGAGTTCTCATGCTTGAAGTAGCTGGAGAAGAGACAAGGGAGTAGCTATCTTCCATTGTACATGCATTTTTTTCCTTAGAATGTGTAGCTTTACAGTTTCATTGCTGAAATAGTGACTTGCATCCAGAATAATGTCAATATTGCTCACTAGAGCCGGGGGATGACAGCTAGTAGTGCTGACACTTCTCATTTTCTGTTTTTGGCAACATTAAGAATTCAACATGGAGAAAGTGTTGATGCATTTTATGCCTCTTTTATATGTTCCAATCTAATGTAGCTAATGTTCACTGTTTGTGTAGCAAAACCAACCATGCATTTCTCAGCTATAGTGTTATCACTGGTGAAAACATAATGAAACATTGAAGACACAAATCCAGATAAGGACCTAGATCATAACCTATTTTCTTCTGTCCCGTATGTAAAATATTTTGGTATCCAGCGTACAGACACACAAAAAAATTAAAGTAGAGCTGACTAAGCAAGGTGCCAGAGACTATCAGCCAGCTTTCAGCCAACTGTATGCATAAATCCTTTGGAATAGAAAAAGCCCTACTTGCTTTTGCATAAAGTAACAGGGAGATTCCTTTGCTGAGTTAAAGGGAAGTGTCAAGTACGTAAGCACTTAAGACCAGTGCATACAAGATGAAAGTTTTATTGCAGCCCCTCAGACATTAAACTACCTCCTCCCTGCCATACTTGGAAGATCAGCACTGGCTTAGGTGTCTTCTGAGTCATGGTGCTGAAGGATACTGTTCTTTTCCCTCAGTTCTCTTTACTTCTTCATATCATTCATATCTTCCTTTCTCAGATTCTACAACATCCACTTCCACCTTTCTTACCCCTTCTAGCTTCTGTCCACAGTTACTGAAATCACAAATCTTTAGTCTTTTTCTGGTAGAGGTACAGCTGCTTTCTCTGTCTGTCCAGAAAAATGTAAATTTTTTAACATCCCTACAGAGAAGGGAAGGCATAAAGACTCAAAAAGTGCTGCAACCATTGAGGAGAAAGAAATGTCCAAGCAGTGAGATGGAAAACAGGACCCCTGGGCTGAGGCTAAGACTATGGTAAGGGTAGAAGGGGAAAAGAGTCTGTGGTAAAACTAAAACCCAGTATCATGAGTTTTCCTTACCATTAACCTGTAATTATCAAGGCAGTTGAATGTTTCTCTTTGCTTTTTCAATTTCTGTTCCTTCTTATTCTCTACACAGAACTGACATATGTGTGCTATAGGAGTTAGTTAATGAAAAATAAAGTCAAATGTAAATAAAGTGATTCCCGCTTACTTGTTATGTATCTGCGTTATCTGTAGATTTGTTGGATGCATTGTCATCTCCTCATTTGTTACTTATCACCTGAATCTTTCCTAGGAAGTAAGCAAGAAAACGCATACACCTATATTCTAAATAGACTTTGTAGTTTTAAAATCAGGTGAAGTAGGTTAAAGAGAGACTAAGAATGTATGAAGGCACATTTCAATGTCATCAGAAAGCAATGTTAAGTTCACATTCACTTTTGCTTTAAAGCAATATGCTAGCAGCAAGACTGCCAAAGACTGGTATTTGTTAACTTTTCACCACAGGTAACACTCTGTTCAAAGGGAGAGGCAGGTATCTCATGTATCCAAAACGATGATTATCCCTGGAATTAGATATTTCAGATTAGACAAATCTGAAATCTGCCTACAGTACCAGATTTGTAGTTGTATGAGTGTTTGGCATTACTTTCCAACACATATTTATGTCCAGCAGATATGTCATAAGCCTAACACAGACATCTGAGAAAGAACTTATCACAATTCCTAACTAATATGCTAGGAAGTGTTTAAATCCTATCCATTCTATTGAGCACAATACATTTGTTGTGGGTGACGTGTGAGTTGCATTTATTTTCTCAGTGCATCGTTAGGATGCATTTAGGTTGTCACTCAATTTGCCTCCTCTCCAGAACAGCAACAGAAAGTCAATGGATATGTATTTATCACCACTACATTTCCTCTCATCACCAGCATGATTGATTCCATTTATATTTTTAATATGACCCAGGGACATAAGTGGTGATTGAGATAGATAGAAAGAGGAAGCACTTTCGTTTTGTGTACATAAAGGAAATGTGTGGCACCAGGTACACAATTATTAACATAAAAGTGAAATGTCTTGTATCTGCAGAACACCTACATGGCTGAAAAAAGTCAACACTTCACCAGATGTTAAAAATCATGTTGCTCAAAAAAGTTTGTCTCTAGCAAACATACTCTATTTTAGGGACTACAAATTCCTTTTACACATATTTCCATTCAGAGTTTAGAGTTTACTTGATGTGATGTGATATATCATTATAAATGTTTCAGGAGTACTTCTACATAGGATACAAGGGATGGACATCAAGTATTTGAGTTTGTCATGGGTACCAGGGATTTTAAACTTGATCCCAGCTGAAGATTCATACAAACAACAAAAATTAAGTTATACAGGCTTCTAAATAATAGACAATGTTTAATCTAGTTAAGTTATACTCTAATAACTTGCTAACCTATTATAAGATTTACCTTAAAAAATTTGGAATTAGGATCTCAATCCCCATTACACTTTACATCCAAGGATTAAGAACAGAACTCTCTATTCATACCATTCAAAGCTCTTAGCAAAAGGGCAAGCAAGGTGAAACTAATTAATTTGTATTGAAGATGGAATGTAGAAAGAAAAGACATAATAAGGAGAGAGAAATTATTCTTTTACTTACATATTAATTTGAAATCTCAACAGCATATGCTTCATGTGATGAAACAAGCATGCAGGATATTTGAAACATCTATTAGTTATCATTCCGGCAACCTTTTAGCCTTCCATAACTTAATTTATTAGTACCTAGAAATATCCGCACTAGAGACTGAGATTCATCTGGTGCACAGTCATGATTTTTCCTCCAAACTCTCATTTTAACAAGACTCTAAGAAATGTATTTCAGATTTGATAGGGACATACAAAGAATCTATTCCTAGTGTCATAAGTTGCCTTCCTTGCTGCAGCTGACTGGAAGTTGCACTCAAATTTCAACAGCATTTTTAAAGCAAATTCTGCTTTTGTTTTTTACACCTAAACTTCACTTTTTGTAAAACAGAATTAGTAGCTTGCTGAAAGTAATGATAGACAAAACATGAATGTTTACCTTGTT
Source organism: Pelecanoides urinatrix (assembly GCA_013400755.1). Classification (NCBI taxonomy): domain Eukaryota; kingdom Metazoa; phylum Chordata; class Aves; order Procellariiformes; family Procellariidae; genus Pelecanoides; species Pelecanoides urinatrix. The sequence continues at coordinate 250,347 of VZTQ01011987.1, forward strand.
CACTCTTTTTTGCTGTGGTCTCACATGTGCAGACTTCAGGTCATGTTCCTCCTTCACGTCAGGCTTAAAAGAGAGAATTTGGGTGAGGTTTACTTTTCTACTGATTGCCATCGGGAGCTCTCTAGAAAGTGAGTCCTACAGTTTTCCAATCAAAGAGATGAACCTGTAGTATTTAAAAGTAATAGGTTAGACAAGTGCCAGCGGCTTGTTGCTTCACTTAAATCCTTCTTTCAAGTGTATTAGCTGGGTGTCACCACCTCAAGAAAGAGAATTAAGCAGACATTTGGTTTTTCATGTCTTGGTTCCCACCAGTGTAAGAGGGGATTGCCTAGAAGTACTACTCACTGAGATCCAGGTGGCAATCTCAGTCTTCAGAGAACTAGTAAATTCTAAAAAATCTCCCCCCCGGGGGAGTGAGACATTACATACCTGCTGCATGGCCGCAATTGCTCCGAGGCAGGAGCACAAATACGCCATGTGCCAGAGAGCGCTGGGCGTGAAGCAGTGCTTGTGCTTGAGGAGCTCTTCTGTAAACTGCGAGCTCTCACATTCGCGCCTACCTCATGACAATTCAGCCTCCAGATCTCCCCATTTTAGTTCAGTAGTTCAGCACAGCTTAAAAAAATGGAAGAGCTCCTAAGTTTTTTTCAAGATTATAGGATCTTGCTTAACTTTAACACAGGTTTTCTTTCTTTTCTAAATACAATACTTTCTGTAAACTGTCCAAAAGTCCATTGTTCTTCCACATACAAATTATCTACCATTCCTCACTCCCCCATTACTACTGCAGGTAGATGGCATGGTACAGACACAGACACAGAGCTCTGCAGCTTCTACTGTATAGCTGGATCTGGTTCCAGTCCGCACACTATCAATCTATCTGTTAAGACCAAAAACTCTGCAGTGATAAATGTAGCCACTTGGGTCATACTTTAAACTGGAAATAAGAAATCTCTGAATATTTTACTAGCAGAGCAAACTAGATTTTTATTAATAACTTCCCAACACTGCTATTTAGCATCTGATTTGCACATACCGAGTTTTCCAGGGGTTAAAATATTAGTTCTATATTCATATAGTGTAGCAAATTCCTATTTACTTACTAGGATGTTTTGCTTCACCTGTTAGCAAAAAGATTGTGCCATTTTCCAGGAAAGAAAGACACCTCCTGGCTGGAGGGTATGGAGAGAAGGACATTGTTTGCTTTGCGTTGGCTATGACTGCCTGGAACAACAAACCTAGAGCTGCAGTGTAAGGTTTCTGGCTCTTGCATGCCACCATTGCAGTCCTTCTCTGGCCAGGTGCCTCTGTCTAGAAAAACACGTCTCAACTGAGCATAAACCTGCATCATTTAGTGTTGTGTTAAGTTTGATAGCAAATAGTAGGAAACTTTTTAACTAAGACAACATCGTAGCCCATGCAGTTTCCTATTAATCACAGGAATTAGACCCTTTTACTCCAAAAGAGCATCAGCTTTAAATATGTGCATAGTGGACAGCAGACTGGAAAATCCAACAGGATTTGCCTGTAACTGGGTGCATACACAGAATTCCAGAGCTCTACCCATCAGGAACAACATGGGTTGATGGGAGAGAAAAAAATGGGTCCTAGACATGCCACATTAACAGGGAAGTTTGTAATGAAACCATGGACCAGTTCAAGCTGTGGAACACTATGGAACAGTCTGCATATCCCAGTATCCTCAAAAGAAATTCCAGAAACCATTTTTGACAGAAATAGACACAGGTATAAATGGAAAATAAAGGATAGTGTAAGTGAGGATAAGAGAAAGTGGCTGGGTCCAAGAGAGTGAAATCAGAGCCAAAACATTTCAGATTTTCTTCTTCATTATTACTTTTTGTGTTCACAGATTCTGGTAATGAGAACTCCAGAAGCATGAACTGGACATATACAGGTTTATAAACCTGTAAAATACAAAATACTAGCCATAGAAACAGAACCCGTGGCATCTGGGTCCAAAAGCCCCCAGTTTTGTATTTTAAAAAAAAGCCCTCACTTATCTGCAAAATATTCTGGAAGTTTTTTTAACAAAATTTTGAGTTTAAAAAAAAAGTTTTGTGTAAATGTCACCCTTAAAGCCTGCTTTAAAAAAAGATTGCTGCTTGTGGCTCTGGGTGTGCCTGCCAGCATATGGAGCACATTCATTTTCCAGCATAGCTTTTGGCTTAATACAGTGAAGACTGCATTAGTGATTGTTGTCATGACATTTCCCTTTGCAAGATTAAAGTGTTTCCATTCTAGCATCCACAGCTATTATTGAAATAACATAATCTGTGAGTTATATGAACTTGCCCCTTGCCTAGGATAATGAGTTGATGAGACATTTGTATGAAGAACAATGTTTCATTATTAGCAGTAAAAATATGAAGGTTCACAATGGGCCTCTCTGCGACTTGAGCATGACTCTGCTTTATTTTCGTGTTCTGATGTTGATGAGAAGAAACAGCAGTTGTGTTGTGGCAGTGTAACACTAAGCAAATTTCACTCTCATAACAGCTTCTGCAGTGCTTGGCCACCAGAGAGTAGTAGCAAACCCCAGCAGTACCATCTGAAACACTCATCCAGTGACTTCTCTACTTGGCAACTGCCTCTGTTCTCAGCGCCTACTGTCTGCACCCCTTGCAGGTCTTCTGTAGGATACCAGCTGATTCCAAGGCAAATTTACTTTTTTAATAAAAGTGAAATTCATAGCCAGCATAATAGAGAAGGCACTGGATTGCTCTGAAGCAAAACATGCAGCACAAGGGGCAGGTAGCAGAGTAGTTGGTTTAGCAGCTGGGAAGGCTTATGTCTTTCTCTGTTGACTACAGAAGGTGTCTATGGTGATTACATTCTTCTATTAGATGCCTCAGATAAATGCCCAAAATCTTCATAACACCTTTCCCATAGGTGTCTATGCCATGCTGTTCTACTCCAGCCATGCATGCTAGTGGCACACCACACCTTGGTCATTTAAAACCTTGAAAAGCCTCTTACAGCAAAAGATGAAAAAAGGCTGTTTTGCAGTACAGCTGGGAAAGATACTCCAGAAAAACAATTAAATTTTAAATTATTGGATGGCTATTACAAGCCCTTCCAAGGTGATCAAAGGGTATTTGCTAGTTTGCCTTTCTGGAAAAAAAAAAAAAAAAAAAGTTAAAGTGAATGAAAACTTGTATGGTATAGACCACAACAAGCAGACATAGTTTGCTGATCCATAGTTTGTCATGCACATCAAATCATATTTCTGATTATCCTTTTTTTATCAGAAGCTAGGACATGCAATGTTGAGTGTGTTTACTTTTGTTAATTCTGACTGTAGTCTGCCAGATTGTTCTGTTCCCCATGTTAAAGACCTAATTAAAAGGCAAAAGCCATTCCCAGTGTAAAACTCAGTGGCCAATAAATTCAAATTGACAAAGAAAGGGCATTAAAGCTCAGGTATTGCATATTAATCAACCCTGAAACTTACTTTTGCATGGAAATAATAATATTGCACAAAAATGGTTTTAGGAACATTGATTCAAATAAAAATCAAACATCCTCTGAAGGCATTTCTGACTAATATTTTTCTCCCTTAAAGGCAATCCTCACATAAATAAGGTTTTTTTCATAAGAACATTTTTGGAGTGAAAAAAAAAGGTAAATACACACAACTATGTATTTGTATGGTTATTCCCTTACACAGGCTGGCCAGCTAACTCAAAAGTTGTGGATTTAAAGGGAAAAACAATGCAACATCCTTTAGGTGGTGAAACATAAAGCGCAACTAGTGATTTAGAAGTAGTGACTGTTTGAAGCGAGTTTTACTGAGAAATTTACACACTTGCGATATTCCTGTAAATTATTTTGAATAACTATTTCGAAAAACTATTCAGGGATTGTTTTGAAGCAATGGAAAAATATGATACCTAAGATTTTTTTAATTTAATTACAAATATTTCATGGTTTTCTACTTACAGCTTTCAGATACATTTCTTTCAGTTTGTACAATGCGCCATTCTGTTCATTTGAAGGCAACATAAACACGCCACTTCATTTTACTTCAGGGAAATTGCATAGTCTTTCAAAGAGCTTTGCCTACCTCCTTTTTTTCATTGTTAAACTAGAGCAACCTAAGTGTCCTATAAAGATATATGAACTACCGCTATGGAGTTAAAGCTGCAGCATATACATCTCAGGCTTGGTGCCTATCAACCAGTGGGAGATGCTCAGATAAAGGCTGTCCAAAGAGTGGGATTGCATCAGCCAGCTGGTGGGAAAGGTTCAGTGGAAAAGTGGCCATTTGGCTTGGGCAAGTCGACTCATTTATGTTAGAATTTTCTGCTGTTATCACAAAACCAAATCAAAGATATTCAGCATCAGGTTCATATTTGTTAGTTTTCGAGGGCAAAAATTATTACCTATATTGTTAAAGGCCATGGGAAACCAAAATATCGAGATCATGAAATATACATCATATATCACAGAACATGCAATTTTATTTCTATTTCTTGGCTCAGAACAAATGAAAAAAAGGTGTGTAGCATGGATACACCAGAAACATCTGCAGAAAACAGGATTGGAAAAACATCAGCATTATTAGTAGAAGATACAATGACCCACAGGGCTGAAAAAAAATGGTGATGAGCATGAGGAATGATAAACAGTTCTTGTTTTGTGCAATGAGTCAGGTTTAGAAAAAATTTTACAAGCAAACGCTGTAGAGAAACCATTTCAGTCCAATAACAGTGCAAGATAAAGTTTTTAATGGTTCAAGAAAGCTAATTTTAAATACAGAATCTGCCTGTTACTAATTGAGTTATTTGGCTTAGCAGGCGTGTTTAAGTAAGACTGTCAACATATGCCCTAAAACTAAAAATAATTAATCCAACAGCAGCATTGAGACAACTATTAACAATGTTTACAAATGGAGAAGCACAGGAGACTCAAATAATGTGTTTCAGATTCAAAGCCATTTGGTCCTGTCTCAGTCATGCCGATTACCTCACCTCCAGAAACATCACAGCTCACATTGTTTAGTAAAACATATTAGATTCAGACATAAAACTCAAGCCTCTGCCAAGTCTAAAGCCTTCAGATGGTCTCAAACCAAGTACACACACTTAGGAGAGGAAAAACATCTTCTGTTTATCTACAGAATAGACACACTAAGGTCATATTGCAGATCTAGCTTTTAGCTATGTGCATGGAATTATCACAATTGTTCAAAAGCTAGTTTTGAACCATGAATTTCATGAGAACTGCCAAACCTTTCACCCTAAAATTGTATTACTGCCTGTATTTAGTAGCGGATACTACAATTTTCAGATCTAGTTTGGGCAGCAGAAGAAAACAAAGACTCTCTCATGGCTTTCATTATATGTGAATATTACTGAAAATGTGAATGTCCATGGTAGGAGCTCTGAGCATTTTAGGAGGTTGCACAGTTTCAGTGACAAAGAATATTTGTGTCACTAGCTTTGGATGGTCAGAAAACTGCATTCAGTACCAGGCTTTATCCTGAATGTCCTAGGTAAACTGAGAATAGTTTTCTCAGGGTTTGGGTAGAAGGTTTTTGCAAAGGTTTATCCAAGACAGCCAAAATAGAGGTAAGTAAATTTTGCTATTTCTATCCTAGGGAAAGGTTAACACGTAGGTTAATAATTTTCTTTCCAAATCAGGATAAATTTAAAGTTTATATGTGATGGATTTGAGTTTAAAAATATTGGGACATGTCAACATGATTTTATCTCTACCTCGAATGATCCATTCTGAGTGATTACATTGACCGAAATGCTCTGCGATTAAATTCATCATTCAGCTGAGTTTTTCCCCTTGTGGACTTTGTACATAAGGTACACAATACCCCTATTTATTATTAACATACATAAGTCCATGGGACCTGATGAGGTACATCCCAGAGTCCTGAGGGAATTGGCTGATATAGTTGCCAAGCCATTCTTCATGATATTTGAAAAGTCATGGCAGTCAGGTGAAGTCCCCGGTGACTGGGAAAAGGGAAACATTGCACCCATTTTAAAAAATGGTAGAAAGGAAGACCCTGGGAACTACTGAACTGTCAGCCTCACCTCTGTGCCTGGGAAGATCATGGAACAGATCCTCCTAGAAGCTATGCTAAGGCACATGGAGAACAGGGAGGTGATTCGGGACAGCCAGCATGGCTTCACCAAGGGCAAGTCTTGCTTGACCAATCTGGTGGCCTTCTATGATGGAGTGACTACATCAGAGGACAAGGGAAAAGCTACAGATGTCATCTATCTGGACTTCTGTAAGGCCTTTGACATGGTCCCCCACAACATCCTTCTCTCTGAATAGGAAAGATGTGGATTTGATGGATGGACTGTTTGATGGATAAGGAGTTGGCTGGATGGTTGCATCCAGAGAGTAGTGGTCAATGGCTTAATGTCCAGATGGAGATCAGTGACAAGCGGTGTCCCTCAGGGACCCTCTAAGCACTGCTTAGAGGATAGACTGGGAATTAACAAGAATGCCAAGTAACAAGTGATAGGACGAGAGGAAATGGCCTCAAGTTGCGCCAAGGGAGGTTTAGGTTGGACATTAGGAAAAAATTCTTTACTGAAAGAGTGGTCAGGCCTTGGAACAGGCTGCCCAGGGAAGTGGTGGAGTCACCATCCCTAGAGGTATTTAAAAGACGTGTAGATGAGGTGCTTAGGGACATGGTTTAGTGGGCATGGGGGTGTTGGGTTGACGGTTGGACTCGATGACCTTAGAGGTCTTTTCCAACCTTAATGATTCTATGATTCTATGATTCTATGATTTGAAAAAACCTTTCCACAGGGAAATGAGATGCCAGTCAGATACAGCTAGGTGCTTTAAATTGAGTTGATATGACATGTTTAATTTCGAATTTAAAAAAAAAATCTCCTGATTCATGTGAAATCAGTTTGATCTAAAATGTTCCAAATTTTAACAACCTGAATGATCAGAGAATGTAAAAAGACTACATTACAACTAGAAAAGACTGAGAGGTATTGTTATTAAATGCTGTAAATATCTCAAGGTTTAAACAGCAGGGAGAGAGAACAGCTATTGAGCTAGCAAAAACAAACCAGAATTGAAACTAGAGCAAATAAATATGAACTACCCAAATAAATGAAAGCTGTAAATCAAAGCAAAGTGTGAGATGTTACTTCCAATAAGTGCAGCAAGTGTAAGAAACACAGCTTTTCTAAAGATGGAGTGGTATACATATTTATGAAAAAAGTTTGTTGTTCATCATAGAATCACAGGATTATAGAACAGCCTGGGTTGGAAAGGACCTCAAAAGACCATCTGGTCCAACCTTTCGTGGAAAAGAGAGCCTAGATGAAATGATGTAGCACCCTGTCCAATTGCAGCTTGAAAACATCCAGTGGTGGGGACTCTACCAAGTCCCTGGGGAGGCTGTTCCAGTGAATGATTGTTTTCACTGTAAAAAAATTTTTTCTTATGTTAAGATGAAATGGAACCAAAGAACTTTATAAAACCAAAGAACATCATAAATCAATATCCCAGTGGATCAACTTCCAAAGCTGGCTCACTCTCTTTCTTTCCTAATGAAAAAAAATTTAGGGGTGTAAAATCAGTTTCCCAAGAAAACTATATTTCTGTGAAAGCTGAATTTCCTATTGGGAAAGCCATTCTGATATGCCATCACCCATGCACCATTCATCTAAGTGTTTGAAATAGCTTCAAAACAGGCAGCACAACCCTGAGCTCTCCATCTCTAATCCTTACCAGTAAAATGCAGCTAGTGAATCTTTCTTTCTACTTCCCTAACCTTTTCACATAACTTGTCAAGGTGGATGAAGATATATTTTAGGTATGTATTACCTCTTGTGTTCAGTCTGAGTTAAATGTCAAAATACACCTGAAACCCTGGTCTATGTTCTTATAGCTGTCTCTCACTGTGTGTTCTTACAGTAACTAGTACAATGAAATTAACTTTGCTGAGATTTCTGGTTCATAATGAATAACGGGTTTGGGGTTTCCAGAAAAATACCTCTTTTGTAATTAAAATTAGAACCATCTATAATTAGAAGAATTTTCCAAATAGCTGAAATGAGTGGACAGAGCTATGCACTGATCCCTCAAGAAAAAAAAAAAAAAAAAAAGAGAGAGGCAAAAAAAAGATTATGTTTGCCATTTGACATCACAAGTTTCAGAGACTTCCTAGAGATAACACTGCTGAACAGAATCACAGTGTGATCACGTTGTCAGAGATCCTTTATACTGCAAATCTTGGGCAGGAACTGTGGCTAAAGAAACAATGCTTATTAACCATCATTCATGATCTCTTTAGCATCATTTCTTACAGCTGTTTTCTGAATTTTGTTGCTTTGCATTCATCTGTTGCAGCTCCTTTGCCTTAAGTACTCTGCACAAACTCACAGAACTGAGGAAGACGGAATTCTGGTAATACCTAATAAGCTGTTACTGGTTTTGCTAAGCAAGTCAAGTGGCTTAGTGTTTTTTCCCTGTAGAAGTAGACGTACTTGTGTATGTCTGATGTTTCTCTCAGAACAAGCTGCTCGGATAATGTCACTGCTACTAAAAAAATGTCAAGGACATGCTTATGTTTAAGCTGAAATTCTCTTCATTAAAATGAATGATTGGCTCATCTTTAAGCAAACGGCATAATTGGCTGTCTCTGTGTAAAGTCTTCATGCTCCTCTTTTAGAAAGAAGCACGTTCCTCTTGGTGCCCAAAACATAGATCCCAACCACTGTGAAGGTGACTCTAATACTTCAGACAAACTAATATTGGCTAACCCTGACTTCGTGCTGGCAGGTTTCCATCTCCATAATGAAGTTCACTAGTCAAGGACTTTCATTTTGAACTGTATGTGGAGGGCTGACTTTGTTCCACTATTAAAAAGAGAAAAAAAGAACAGGCCTACAGGGTAGGACAATTCAATTATACCTTTAACCTCAAGTGAAGAAAACTTCTGAAGTTTTCTCTCCAGCTCCAGAGAAAAAATGCTGCAAATTTGATTTTGAATCTCCTGACATCAGAATAAGTCAAAGCACTTTGTTTGTCCTGAAGAGGATGGGGCATGAAAGTGATATGACAAGCAACATGAAATTAGCAGATAGGATGTGTGTCCCACGCTTAGACATAACACGGGATTGATTTAAATAGAGCCCTGGAGACATGGACAACAACAGTAATTCCTAGATGCCACACAAGCCAGACTAGGACACTTATCGCCAAGAGGCGACCCTGGTACCCCTGAGTCAGCCCTGACACACTGTCCTGCAGGCAAGTCTGAGGCTGAACTCTCTTTTTAGTGCCATGTAATCTAGAGGGCCCAGACACAGCCTGTGCAATGCAGCAACAACCAACACGCTGAAAAATTCACTGTGTGCCCTGAAGGACTGTGTTTAGTAAAACTGTGCTGCAGTTTGTGGTTTATAGCAATCACATAGAAAGGCCCCATCCTTCTCAGAAGGGCTGTGAGTGATCCCTTCCAGAGGGCAGTTTAATGCCTCAGAAGTCCACCGATCGGAGCAGGTGCCCGTCCCTTCCTGTGCAGCACATTTCAAAAGCAGTTCAGCAATAAACTCAAACTTCAGAAATGACAAAGAACAGCATACCTAATTAACATTCCCATGAATCATTAAGAACTTACTTTAGCTGGGTTTCAAAAGGCTTCTAGAACAAAGGAAATTTTTTTCATGATGTTTATCTTTATTTTTGTTATAAATTTCCAGCTGAAATCTAGCTCTTTCAGACACAGGCCTTAATGACGTCAGAAGTGATGCACTGTGCTCTGCCACCCCAGAAAGAGAAGCTTCTTAAGAAGAGCAGATAGCTATTCAGCTCTTAGCTGATCAGCTCTTAATTCTAGATGAATAACATCCATTGACATGTGGACTGTCCAAATATTTCCTGAACATTTTGATTGTTTGACACTGAGGTGAATTTAGCCAATTTACTTGTCAGCAATTGAGTTTCACAGCTGTTTTTTCAGCCCTTACTTGACTGCTTGTTCACCTGCAGGACACGGAGGTGGACATTTGTGGAGCCGGGCTTTATGTGCACGGTGTCCAGTAAAACGAAACCTTCCCTTGTGATTGTGAGACATAAACACTGACAAAAAAGGAAGGGTAGGTCTCAGGTAGTGTTGTCGAGTAACTACATTTATAGCTACATAAAAATCAGAGCACATCCACAAAGAATCCCTTTCAGAGGTGGAGAATCACACAAAACCCTGCCGTTATCCCATTTACAAAACCAATTGATTTTCAAATTTCAGCATTTCAAAAAGCAGAGGCATCTTGTGGGAATAGACACTATGATTCTAGACGCAGCTTGACTTCGCTGAGCAGCAATATTGATAGCTTAGAACAAAGGAAAAATGAGAGACTATTTAAATCCAGAAGGGCCCAGTGAGGCATGTAATTGGAGACAACCTCTGGTGAATGTTCACTGTATCAGTGGCAGGAAAGGACATTGTTTTAATGATTTACATGAATGAGAAAAGACAACTTCATAATTGCCAGAAGTACACTGGGGTAAAAAGCTGAAAAGAAATTGTTAGAAAAGCACAGGAATCAACTCAGAAATTTAAAATGGCAAACTGAGGAAGCCCATTTCTACCTGATTTCTTGGAATATATAAAGGAAAGTGAGAAATAATTTATGGGAAAATTTAAGATGTTCACGTTTGTTTTTTAAAAGCAAAGCCTATGCATACAGTCACAGTTTATGCTAGGATCTGGGAATGAGGAAATCTTTAATTAAATAGTGCAAGACACATCAGCAATTTCAGTCAGGGGAACGTTAGCCATTGCTGAAAATCTTGTACATGATTAGTACCCTATCTAACCCACATATTTATTAAGACCTTCATGTTCCATAAACATGCACCCAGGGACATTTTGAAATGCAATGGTAGTGAGTCTACAGGACTCCACACAGTAGCTTTTTGGTACTTCTTTCAAACCAATTATGAAAGAACGAATTGTCAGAGGCAAGTTTTTTAAGAGATATATATTTGTTCATAAAAGGCATACTTTTAAATGTCTGCTAAAATATAGTTACAAATATAATTCTACCCAGTTTTCTGATTCCTGTCCTATATCCAAGATTTGAGATAAGAAAGAAGTGCTTTTACCTACCATGGGATTTCGCCTGGATTCCTGTGAATATCAGAATGAGACAGTACTTATGTTAAAGCCAGGTTTCATACTGCAGAGAAATGGTGTTGCTGAGAGAGCCATTTGGTTTTTCCACTGGCCTGCCTAGTCTCCCAATTTTTTTCCTTAGTTAAGAACTTCAATACCTAGCATGTGGCTGAAGTAGACTATTTCATCTACTAATTTTTAGATGTTATGCTCCTGCACAGCGAAAGAATCAGTGACTACCCATCAGAACGAAATTAGCTAGGGTGCAGTAATCTTACTCACCGACCTGTTCTGTGACCAGGAATTGCTCCTTCAATGCTCCACTTGAGCAGCTTGAATGCAATATGTCAGCAGAGGCTTAGCACATTGCCTAGTACGTTCAGGTTTCCTGTTCATCCTCAGCCCCACAGGCGAGGGAAAGTAATTTAATGAGAATATCTGAATAAGGAGTAGTGACAAAATTTTAAATCCCTTGCAAAAAGCTTCCTACATCCACAATGTTCTGACATGGAAGTAATGGCATATTTAGGCTCGTCTAAGTACTTTATGGACCACCTTACTGCCTCTGATTTCTTTCCAAAGCAGGACGAGGAATAGTACCACCACTAGCTACAACAGGTCTGTTCAGATAACACATCCAGCTTTGATCAGCCATAAATACATGGCTACCTAGCAGACTCCGTTCTGCAGAGGTCACTCATTATAGGCTGCAGTTACTTCCTTGTCACTATGTATGTTTTAAAATCAGGTCCTCTTCTGTACCAGTATAGCAACCACACAGGCAAAATGCCAGAGTACCAGTATTTTTTAACCTAGTTTTTTGAGTCAAGGAGATGCCAAATACCTTATCATCAACAAAACTATTTTTCAGAGCTGGCGATAGTAAGGGAGCTCTCCTACACTTTACATAAGACTAAATGCCAGCTGCCATGTACCTCTCAGAGGGAGGGTGTCACACGTGCGACGTTCTCCTCTGAATCTGCTGGCAGAGCTGGGTGGTGGAGGAGACAAAGGCGCTCTAAGCTTTCCACTAGACAGCAGGAAACACATTTTTTGTACTCATGAAGGCCTGGTGCAGTTTTTCCTCAAGGTCCTCTGAAAATCTGAGTGGGGAAAGGGGGTAGAAAAAAGGGAATTAGCCACTTCTCTGGAAGCATCGACTTCCTTTTAGAGGCAAGTGAGCAACAGTGAAGCCAGCAGTTCCCAGTAATAATATTTCAGCAGAGATATAGTCCCAAGTTGCACTCATTCACAGGTGCACTTGATATTTGTGCGGCTCTTGGTAAGAGGAGATGAGTTCTGAAACATGAATACCAGGCCACCCAGCCCCACAGCATCTCTCAGGCTAGTCAAACACTGCTGCTCCTGTCCTGGCTGACCCTGGTATCTCCTGGGACCCTGGAAAGAAAAGTGGAGAGCTTGAAGGCAGAGCCCTTCACTGATGCAGTGACTGGGAAATACCCATCATTTTGCAAAGATGATGATGAGGAACCTTGCAGAACCTTTTTCTGTCCCCCCAAACCATTCTGCAGATCTAGATATGACTGTTTGAAGCAGATTTCAGCAAACAATTCTGCTTTAGTGTTCCTCTAGTACAGTGCAAAACGTTATCTATGACCCTTCTAAACATAGAATTGCAATAACCATTAAAATTGCAAGGATAGACTTCAAGCTACTGTTATTGTACAAATACCACATATATTAATCATTGGTTGTGTCTGATGATCCCTTTTAGCACCATGGAAAGCCATAGCAAGTACCAGTTGCAAGTTAAAGAATCTGGAAAATATGTGTTAAGTAATTTAAGCAGTTCAGAAATCTTGTTTTTTCTAACGCTACAAAAGATGTCTGAAACCTTCAGGGTGAGCTATGAAAGTGACACCAAAAGAGGTCATGGAAGTTACAGAAGACTGCTGTTGCTATGTATACTCGCAGGACTTCAATTTGTACCTTGAAGCTGACTAATTGACTATGCATAATATTCGTCTATATGCCAGTTGCTCACCTGTACTGTCCCTAGTTACAAATAACTCCGCTGACATGCAGTAATAACCCACATATTGCTGTTGCAAACAGATACACCCAGATTAACGTGGAACATGAGACACTACTTTTATATTGCATGACCCACTTTCCTGTTTCCTGGTGGGGCCTATTTATGGTTGATAGAAACACTTTTTAATGGGACCATACAGAACTGAACATTACACTCTTGTTTTACAGCATGTGTTCTGGACTTAACAGCAAGAAATTCTGGGGCTTATTGATTTGGAATGACGGAAAGCAAGCTTGTGTGTTTTGCTTGGTTATAGCATGTTCATAAGCCACAATATGATGTTGTTGTGAAAAAAGGGAAATGCAATTTTGGAATACATCAGATGAAGTATTTCCATGATATAAGCAACTTCTGTTCAAGATAGATGAATCTAGAGAAGAACAGCTGCAGAAATGGATTTGTAGGATAATCAAGAGAGTGTAGAGGCTTTTTAACAGGAGGAAAACAGAAAAGATTTGGCTATTGAATTGAAGGAACATCATCTCAAGCACCATAGGTATAACTTGTTTGTGAATAAACACAGGCTTGAACATAGATTGATGAGCATCAGCTCTAAAAGAGCCTGTTGGTAGGACTGTGAGAACAAAGATAACATTAGATCTAGATATTATCAAATATATATATAAATAATAATTTGATCTGCTTAGGAAGTGATTTTATAATTTAGCTACAATAGAAGAGGACTTGATTCATTAATGAAAGAGATCTCTTTCAATCCTAAAGCCATCACATTATGGCAGAGCAGTTGGTTTAGGTATATATCCTGTACTAGATAATGGAATTTAGCATTCAACAACTAACTTTTAAAAACACCTCAAGGGAACTTCTACACCTGTACTGGTATTTCATATAAGCCAAAGCTTATAACTTTGTGTACATGCAACATTTGTGCATACAGCGCAGAGCTGCCAAAGAGGACAAGTGAAAAGAGAGAGACTCAGACGCTGCTGTTGACAGCATGGCCAGTGCTCCTCCTCAGTGCAATTTGCAGTTATAAGCAGACAAATCCTGCAAGAGGAGCACTCCTCCTGAGAAGGGCAAGCCCTTGCCATGGACATTCTGTCTCTGTCAAAGACAGAATAAAGGACTACATGAACTATTGGTCTAAGCCTACAGGGGTCTTATGCCTGTAAACAAGAATTTTGCAGCCTTTTTATGAAAAACTGCTGTGCAGCTTCTACAGTTCCAGTGTTTCACTCTGAAAAGATTTCCTTGCAAAATCAGCAAGAGTTATTATGCTTGACAAAGTACAGACAACTCTATAAAATCTTCAGTAAAACCAGACTCCAGGGTTTTCAAATTCATGATATCAGAGTCCTGCAATGTGTGAGAGGTGAGATCCTTTATTGTTACTCCACCTTTCAAGTTCTTCCAAGACTTAAAGATTAAAAAGACAAAAGCAATCCTCCCCCAAAGAACTGTTCACCAATATTGAATCTAAAACTGTTTCCAAGAAACCTTTTACAGAATTAAAAGCTAGAAGCAGAAAAAGAGATTTATTTGCCACAGGGGTGGTAGCTGGCTGACTGCCATGCAGTCGATCATGCACCATTTGAGGAATGAGATCCCAAATTCTAAGACTCATCCTCTGTATCCACTTTTCTCAAAAGCATCCCATTATGAACCTACGCTGCAGTTATGAAAATACACCAAAAGCAATAAAAAACAGGCACTCAAACTGTAACGTTCCATACAGGAAACACACACTGAAAAACCTTTTACAACCCATAAGCTCTGCACAACTGCAGCTTCTCGGCTTCTACAAGAAGTTTTCTGTTTGGAAACAAATGCACTTCACTGCCTAATAAAACTGAAAAGAATCTGAAGACCCAAGTGAATACTGAAGCACTTTTCTGAAGTTCTTAGCTAAGAAACAATATTAATAGCTGAAATGTTTTATGAACAAAACTTTTGCCTGGATATAGCATTTCTCATGGCTAATGCATCTGTTCTACTTCATATGCTTCTCAGCATGGATGTATGTGAAGTAATAGGTTTACATCTGTTCCCGAGAAACTTGCCTTCTGAGACATGAAAAAAATTTGCTTTAAAGGAAGAAGAAAAAAACTAAAGAGATGGGAAGAGTTGCTTTACCATTTCCTTTTCTGCCTCTTTTATCATTTGCTTGGAGTAGATTGTATTAATAGAAAATGGAGAACACACACATGGAAATTAATTTGCTTGTGTTGTTTACAACATTTTGATATCCTTATTCTGACTTCTTAGTGTATTATTGCTAGTATATAAGCCCTAAGCAACACAAGAGCCAATACTGAGCTCTGCAGAGACAATAAAACACTTCCCAGGTATCCTTGAAGATCCAAAAGAGATTGCTCACATTGTGAACAAGTTTGACAGCAGAGATAAAACAGACACAGGCAGTAGCTGGGAACCTGAGGTCTATGCTAATGATACATCAAAAAGCAGTGTAAAGTTTTCCCTGCAGGTGGTCAGGCAGATGAAACACTATAAATTAGCAAAACAGAATTCTGATTTGAGTCTTCTCCTCATTCCTGTCTTAACATCTCATGTGGAATTAATTTTCTGCAAGGAGAACTGTGCAGAAGCAAAGTCAGAATGGCATGCCTTAAAGCCTTTCTGACACCTCTTTATACATCTGCACTTTATGCAAGAAATATTCCCTATTACAAACCTGACTAGCCTCTTTATATCACTAACTTTCTGGTATTTTATCTGATTCCTTAATTAACTGACTTTTGAATCCAGCTTTTAAAATAAACTATTCAAGTATGAAAGAATTAGAAGGGCTTTTTTTATATATATATAGATATTTTCTAATCATTATACCTTCTTGCAACCCCTGGCCAAGTATGCATTTTCAGTGTTAGTCTCTGTGCATCTCATAAGTTATTTAAAGATGCTATTTTAGGTCAAGTTGAAAATAAGGTGACTCTTTTAAAAAAAGTTTAAAATGGAGCTGCATGCTTTGAACAAGCATGACAACCTTTTCCTTTCACCTCACTTTTACAACTACTGAGATGTAGCTATTAATTGATCTCTTTCTCTGGCCTTTAATAAAACTTGGCTCTACTGTGTGCCTGGAAGAATAGTTCTTAGAATAATTTCTAATTGCTTTTCACTCTGAAACATGCTCTGATTAATTACCAGTTGCTTTACAAAATTTGCTGGACTGCATTTTTCGTTTACAACAATTAACTTTTCTTTAAAACAGATGGATACTAATATATCACACAGCCTTGAAAACTTCTATTATGGTGGATCTACCTAAATGAAATGCAGCTTCATTTCAGTAACATTTGCCAGGTGGTGCAATGCTTTGATTATTTTGTATTGGCATTATAAACATCTTCTTTACATGCTTAGAATTGTTCTGCGAAATTTCTACCTAATGTTCAGTTTATGGCTGGGAACACTGAGCTTAGGAACAAGCCTCTTATGCATTAACATAAAATATGAGAAATTTAACCCTTAACATATTTAATTGCTACTTATGTAAAAAACAAGATGGTTGTTTAATTTTTGTACTTGTAAATACCTATTTGCCAAATTAAATACTTCAGTGTGCCTTTCTAAAGCATGCTGGCTAGAGTCACCTCAGACTTCCAAATGCAAAGAGAAATATTATTCTACATTCTTAGACTGATCCAATAAATTTAAATTTAAATCTGGGCAGTTGCTATCTAGCTCTAATACAGTCACCATTAAAAAAGCCAAACACTCTGAAGTCTTCACTACTCAGGAAGAGGGAAATCAGTGATGAGAAATTCTGACACTGTGGGCTCGGGAAATGGCTGGGCA
Organism: Pelecanoides urinatrix; assembly: GCA_013400755.1. Taxonomy (NCBI): domain Eukaryota; kingdom Metazoa; phylum Chordata; class Aves; order Procellariiformes; family Procellariidae; genus Pelecanoides; species Pelecanoides urinatrix. The sequence continues at coordinate 267,314 of VZTQ01011987.1, forward strand.
ATCCAGCAGAGAAAGATACTGGTCTCTCTGCACTGAGGTAGCCCCGAAAGCGTACCTCTGATTTCATCTGACTCTAACCAGCTCTGAGTCATCTGAGCCCACAGGTCCTCCAACACTGCACCTGCAAGGACTTACTCATTCAAGAGCAACCTCAGACCTGAGTTTATTCTGTGGATTTGTGTGGTTTCTAGATCTTCCTAGGTCTAGGTCTTCCCAGATGTCCTGGCAACCTGGGGCAGAAATAACCCCACTGTTAGTCAAGGGGAAGGGCCTGCACAGGAGTGTCCCCTTCATCTTCCTGAGCCTGAAGACAGGGGTTTGTCCCCATGGCAGGACATACTGGAGGAACTGAAGAGAAACTATGGTGCTGTGCTGCAGCTAGGGAGTATGTGAATTGCCACTGATTCAGGGCAAAAATCAAGAAGCAGAGGCTAATGTCCTCTTTACCTCCATAAAATGCTTTCCCCGAGACATCAGTGTGGGACACAAGTCTAGGGTTGATATTTACTCTGTATCTAGAGCAATGTAAGCACCTTGTGGACAGCAGCTAGTATATCCTACCATTCAGAGTGAGTCTTCATGGTGGCAGAACGGGTCTTCATGGCCCTTCATCCTCAGTTAGTCCAAAGTCTAGTCAAATCTTCCAAGATTAACAGCAGATAGGAGCCCATGTCATGGGCCAATACCTACTGAACTAAAAAATAAGAACATGACCCATTCCCCACTGTAAATCAGAGCAACACCAGTGCAATGAAAATAACACAAAGAATAGAAATACCCAGCTAAAATCACTTATTCACAGAAGCAATCATTCTCAGTGACCTCAGAGACTACAGGTAAGAGGTACTAGTACATTCAGATCCATCACCTTCCCCTGGCTTCTGTATTTTGCAGGCTGGAAGCTTTGTGTGCAAATGAGGAGAGCAAAAAGAGCTGTACAGCTGATGTGCTGCCACATCTCTGCAAACAGCTGATATTCTCCTCATCTCCACATACAGAACTGGCAGGGCTTGGTATGACACAGAGCACTGCTATAAAACAGAGTTCCTGTAGGGGAAAGGCAGGACAGACACAATATTGGTTATTACTAAGCATTCATAACTGAAGTGGAAAAACATTTTGTTTTGCTGTTATAAAACTCATTCGGTGTTGGTGGAAACACTGTGGAGATTACACAAGATGATTTCTCTCAGCACTCAGGAAAAAAGGAAATGAATGTTCAGCATCTCACCTTGCCTTATGGAAAATTCTGAGTCTAAATACAAAAAATGCAGTGTTTTTCTAAAGAAATTCACCAAAGGATAGTGAGAGTTCTCACATGCCCTTAAGGGTCACCTTAATATCTTAAGGTCGGCTGTATGAGAGGAGTTACTCAAAGCAAAACAACAACTGTAATGTTAAAACTGGGGGGGAGTCACTGTGAATTCCCCGGACGTTTCTGCATGGCTAAGTCAGTCACAGACACTGGTCTACCGCACACCTCGCTGAGTCAGAGTAGTCTCTTCTAAAACTGGAAATGTCAGTGGATGGCACATTTACAATTTTTTAAATCCCACTCTAGGCCTTGACAGCTTGTGTCCTTCACTTCTCTATTCTGTATTTCTATTCCAGTCCCACATGAACACCCAGATAAGCTGGTATTGAAGCTACAGGCGCTTACATGCTATCCATGTGCCTGAGCATTCGCATAGCAACAAGAATATTAGACGTCCCAGAAGTGCAAAGTTAGTGCACTTGTCTTGTCGATAGCGATGTGCTGTGTCTCTGGGACATCCCTGTAGTCTCCAAGTAAAGGTTTATGTTTGTAGCATTCTTGCTGCTTATGACTAAGCTACTTGTAAAAGAGGCATAATGAAGATTCATCTACTCAGATTATAACTACGCATGCCATTTTTACAGTATCCAAATCTGTTGTTACACATCCACTAAAGAAGTGGACCTTCCAGGCACTTCTGCTTGCAGATCTGTCTTGTTCCACTGTGGCTTAGGTACTTCAGTGCCTTAGCTGTAACAATGCTAAGAGCTTACTACTTACAAGTCTGTAACCTTTTACCTAAGTCATTGAGGCAGCATTTCCAAAGTCTCTGTGTCAACATTTTTCCCTTATTGTTCCCATCCTATTGTACTCCTATTGTTGCTCTCACAGCCTTGCACTTGCAAATCCAGATGGTATTATGGCAGGTTCTTGTGTTCAAGTACCATGGGCACCACTGGCATGAGAATCGCCCCTCTCCTTGCTCCCCTCCTTTCATTCCCTTTTTTTAGATGGCCTTTTTAATATTAGAAAAATCCAAAGCACGGTGCATAAGGAAGCAGTTAATAGCCATGTAAATCCTCTAACAAATATTATCCAGTAATTTATGTGCACAGAAGCATAACAACCAACCAGTGTGCAACACTGGCACCTAATCAGCATACTCCAATCAGCACTAATAACATTATAATTGGGAACAACCCAGAGGGAGTTTATGTGGGTCCTAATGAAAAATATATATAGCATTAGGGAAAAGAAGTCACAAACTCATCAGAATCATCATCATCATCACAGCCTGCTGCACTGGAGAGAGCCCCCAGAGGAGGATGCTTGTCTGAGACCCTATCCCTGTTATTCCCAACTGGACACTGGGAGAGTTTTCCCTTTCCCTTTTTTCATTTTCTCTCTTTATCTTCTTTTGATTTATTTGTCCCCAAGCGCAACTTTAACCAGAAGATTCATCAACTGTGGACCGACCTCACTCATAAACCTTTTTGTAAATGGACCTGTCTCAACACCCTTCATGTAACAGTCTTTCAGGCTACTCCCGCATACCACTGCTACAAGTAGCATAAACAGTATGTTTCTTGCTCTCCAGCAGCAGTGGTATCTCTGTACACATGCAGGTATGTATAAATTAATAGATATTTATTTATGCTTGCAGGTACATTATGCAAAGTAGCAAAAGAAAATCATAATACTCTTTCAGGACACCCATTTTTTTCAGTGTGTCAGCATTGATGTTTCAAGAAGAAATCCTTTGACCTATTTTGACTTTTCTAGTGTCCTTTTTTGTTCCTTCTAACTCTACCTCAAACTTGTGAAGTGGTTGACACCAGATGGTTATGCAAAACCTTTTTCGTTTGCCCTGATACACTTGTGAAAGTGAGTACAATATGCCTTCCTAATGTTCCCCACCCAGTCTACTTTCTGTCTTCAACGTTGTGGTTTTGCAGTGTTACACAATGAAGCACTGAACAAGTACCTGAAGATCAGCTGCTTCCTCTTGCTTAAAGATGACTGAAAACAGTACATTCAAGCCCAGTAAGTCAAATACCAGTCCCATATGATGGGATGACCACTAGAGCCACTGGTGATCATCTGTTCGAATTGCTTCTCCTAGTGATAGAGCCTTGTCCTGCTGGAAATCCTCAAGGCTCCTTTTGTGCTGCAGGCTGGGTCACCTCTACTATGGGTTTAAGACAGAGGCAAGTTACAGCAGAAGGGCAGACTGAGTGGCTCCTAGTCCTTTCGCTCTGCCAGTCACCCATGTTCAACTGACACCAGAGCCCAAGGAGGTAAAACAGACTCAAATCATGCAGGTACTTCACCTGCATACATGCTGCACAGTCTCCACTATGAACACAACTCCAGCAGGTCAACAGACTTAAGATACCTAAGTCTAAGGCTCAAAACTGGGCTGAAACCACAGTGAGGAGTCTCCTAACATGGAGACAGTACAAGGAATAATGAGAAGGTCCAAACGTAGCAATAATATTTCTAGCAATCATAGGAGCAATCTATTATATGCATCTGGAAAGGGTCATTACAGCATCCTACCGACAAGCTTTTTTTTTTCCCCTTCAAATGCTCTTTTAAAATAATTTAGATGTAAATGAAGTTGGCCTAAAAGTTTGGTAATATCTTACCATTTCAATGGTTTTGCAGTTCTGCTCTCCCAGTGAAAAAGAGCATTGCTTCCTCAGCTGCTCCAGGAAAAGCTAATGCAATGGTCACATAAACTATTTGGTTAAACAGGCACAGAGGAATCCAATATCTACAGGATCTTTCAGAAAAAGACTAACTGAAAAATAGAGCAGAGGATAGGATTTCCACTTGAAAGTCTTGGCCTAATTTAGTAGATTCCAAAGTAGCCGGTCACATATGAAGCATATAGGATTCTTTCAGGTTTTCTCTGCGGTTTCTCTGGGGAAAAGCAGAGTCCAGACACTTGCTGCAGGTAAATGAGGTGTGTTTCATTTTAGATGCCTATAAAGACAAGGCAATTTTAGATTAGATTTCTGCAAGATTCCTCTCTGTGGGAAAGGCCATATTGTAATGCATACTTCCCTGCCCCCTGTAGCATTTCATAAATCCTTCTCTGCTGGAAACTGTATGTTTCAGCTGTCATATTCCAAAACCTCTCAACTGCTATAAATTTTAACTTGATCATGATATACCTAGTCTTAACTATTCCTTTCAATAAAGCATGTTTTCATACTTTCATATCTAAAAATAAGATTTCTAAACATCATGTTTCAATAATGAGAGAAAAGACATTATAGTTACAATAGTGTTATGAAAATCATTTTATAGGTTTTTTTCCTAAAGGGATGAAAAACCAAGCCAAATAACATGATACAGAAGGTAGTTTCACAGAAAAAGTACTCCCCAAAATGTTCATAGCACCTCCTATTCTTTACTAATATATTAAATCTTGCTGACAAAAGTATTGCTATACAATAACAAAAATTCAGGTATGTGTCTACTAGAGATTATATTTTAAAATATACATCCATGAATTCAAATAAACCACATTTAGCAAAATAACAGATATACATAAAACTATCTTTTCAGGATCTTGGAGTCTTTGAAACCTATTGAAAGCCTATATTGGAGTTCATATTGAAGACCTTATTCTGCTGCAAGGATACAAAATATATCAGAAAGGAAACACAAGCTGCTACATTTCTGTACCTAAAGATCGATTTCCTCCCCTTCTTGGCCTTGGGTATAACCTAGTCCTGTAAGTCCAGCTGTATTTGAGGAATGTTCCAATTCGAAATTTACTTAGGTCATGGACACACAGAGGAATCAGGGAAATTTCCTTGCTGCCCAAAATAGAGAAGAATGATGCACAGAAGATGGTACCCCTCCCTTCAAGCTGTTACCTCTGCCCTAACCTGGCTCGTTTTACCTCCATTGCAGTGCTCAGATTTTCCTGGGCACGTTGTTATCTTCCAGGGCTACCTGATCCTTTGCACTTGGCAGGTACCAGGAGCAGTAACCTGCATATTTCAGTCCAGAAGCTCCCTGTCTTAGGGCTACTTCATTCATTTCAGTCACAACTTTAGTCAAAACGTGATGACACAGAAATGTAAACCTCCTTCCTGCCAACAGCAGAGGAAGCTGTACTGCAAGACTCCACTGCTGCATGGCATGCAGTCACTGAAACAGTTGGCAAAAAAAGCCTTCTGAAGGCTGCAGGTCTTCTATTGTCTTAGTCTCTTGTGTGTTTCCCCCTCCCCAGAAAAAAAAAAAAAAAGAAAGAAAACACCCGAAACAGAAAAACTTTCACAAAAGAGACAACTGAGGTGGTGTTTCATTGAAGGGGACATTGACCACTGATGGACAAAATAGACACTGTCAGCTCACCTCCATTCCTGTCCCATAATCTGAAATCCTATTCATCAGCTTCTCACTATTTCACCTTCATCCCATAAATCAAATATGAGGACATAAAAAATATTCATCTCACTAGTAACACTCTGAATTGGGTTATGATCCTTGCCTATGCAGAGGTGATGTGCTTTTGATAAAATGATTGTTGTAGAGAGACAGCAGTATATGACACGCTACACTTCCTCTGATGGACTGCATTGAAAGTGCAGGATGTGACTACATGTTTATGTCAGGCTATTCTGAGGGCTGTGAACCTCATTTAAAAGCAAACTTGTCATTACAAATAAAGATGGGGGGGGGGCGGGGCGGGAAGTATCTAGCATCCTGTCAGACATATCAACACGTCTTTTGCAACAATGTTGCTCTCACACAAAAATGCATGAGTGGATATCTGTGAAAATCCTCTGCAAGAACCTGGCTTTCAAAAAACTTTCAAGAAGTTATATCTTCTTGGTCTCCTTTTCTTTTCTTCTTTTTAATCCTTTTTCTTCGTCTTTTCCCAATCTGTACAATTCACATAAATTTAAAGGAAAGACCTTCTATACAAGCACAGTCTTGATAGAAGTCCAGAAAGTAGCCTGTGGTGCATTGTCATCTACATTTTCAGGTCCTCTAACCTGTCTTTCTGAATCTTTCCCAAATTCATCAAACTCAGAGGACATCTTTACAAGGGAGTGCTATAATTACAATTTACCTCAGAACATCAGTCAATTTTTGTTTCATGTGTGGAGAACGGTTTATTACCCATCTTCATTCTTAGCGCATTTACTTAATTTGCTGAGGCAAACCAGCCAAGTGTAAATTCAAATTATTTAAGGAAGATTATAGGATAATAAATAGTCAGCATTAGTATAATAATGTGCAAAATATTGCATATTCTGTGTTTTACTGTAGAAAATACAGCAATATGCTAGTGACTAGAATTTTCTAGTGGCAGAAATATGCTGGTCATACATTTCTCTTTCTTAAGTAATTTTCCCTTTTAAACCTCATTCAGAAAAGGAAAGTTCCAAAACTTGATTGTGTCAAAAGATATCAATTTACAGAACAAAGTTTAAGTGACTGTCTTGTGTGATTCATTCTGAACCTAGGAAAAATGAAGGCAAGTCAATGGAAAGGATTCCCACTGCATTTTGTATGCTTTACATCATCACCTGTAGGTCCCAATAGACAGAGAGTCCCTCCAAGACATCAGTGAGCCATCATCATCAATGATGAAGGGAAAGGCTAATTTTTGAAACTTGGTCCCCTGGAATATTCAGATTAAGGCCTTTTATAATATGAAATTATTTTCTTAACCCAAGGAATGGGCAGGCACAGTATCACAGAAACAAGATTACCTGTGTAAATCATGGAGGTGCATTGTGTCTGTGGAACTGACTGACTTCAAAAAACAGCTTTAAAAGTGTTCATAGGAAAATAATTAGTAAAATTAAATATATAAGAGGGTTTAAAACACAACTTTCACTTAGGTTGACCTTGTAAGGTTGAACACATAAAATAATCCTGGGTGAGAGTTATAAATTCAATTCTCGCCTAGATGTCTTTTTTTTTTTTTTTTCAATTGACTGATGTGTCACTTTCAATTTTTCTATTTTAAAAGGAGGCCAAAAAAGCACACAAAAAGAAGCAAAAATTACCACTAAGTACATCAAGACAAAATTCCCATTCCAGCAATTGGTTCCCCTAGAGATATCAAGAGATGTCTCTTCTCATGGCTTGCAAAAGTGCTTCAGGATATACACATTCATATTCACACTGCTCCAGTTAGGAATTTTTAATATAGAGGAATTTTCAGTTAGATTTGAAAGCCATGTGAAAGTTACTTTATCCTTCTCCTGCAGTCTTCTATGCAGAGTTATGGCAAAAGGGTCAGTTTTCAGCCACGGATGCCTTTGTTAGTGGAATTCTCCAGACCAAACCATTACCTCCTGAACTTCTCTGTTTGTAGTACTCGACAGAAAACTTGTACATGCACATAATATCCTTCTGTTTTCACTTAACTGATTCCTCTGTTCACATAGATATGCCCACACTGATGTGCTCTCCATCTTTTCACTACTTATCACTGGGTCGATTTTTTCAATTTTGAACACAAAACTGAAACAAATGTCAGAAATCTTTTCCACGTGTGCATTAAGGCTTCAGGAAATGTTACTGAATAACTACGTTTTAATCAGATTTAATGAGTAATACTCATTAGTGTTTCTGATTCCTCTTTCTTAAACATGTTTAAATTAGGAAGCCTCCTCTCCACAAAAATGCTGCATTTCACTGTTTATTCTGTGATATAATATAATCAGAAACTGCATCATCGTTAGCAGACAGATCTCACGGACCTCACTGGGACTTAGGCACAGGATTAAAGCTTTCCTGAGAGGGATAGAATTACTTGTGTGAAAATACTTTGCTCTTTTGTGCTCTCAGCTTAATTTCCTGATCCCACAGATGAAAAGATCTATATGTCACTATCTAATTCTAATGTCTTGACCCACACAGTTTCCTCCCTTTAGAAAACTTTCAGAACCTGAGAAATGTTTGACCTGATAAGATTTTTAAAAAATGGAAAGTATGTGAGCTAATCCTCTTTATCATTATCCCTTATTGAAAATACTTTATAAATATAAATATATTATTATATAAGCACATATAAATATGTTTTATATACACATGTACTTTATAGATGTATTTTACATATATGTGTATATATATTTCTGTATATATGTACATATATCCATCTTCCATGCCTTTCTTAAATTTGGCTCCTCTGTATACCTGGAATTTTCATTTACACACTTCACATGCCTCAGCTACTGAGCAAAATTTTCCTCTCAATACTGAAAGAAAAGTCAATGCTGAAATAGCTAGAACAGTGCCTTCATCATCATGTTTCTCTCCTTCTCTCCCCTGCCTGAGCTGTGTGCGAAACACACAGGGATGTCATGCTCTGTATTTCCTTATCTTCTGTAGAAAAATACATCCAAAACCAAGGGTAGATGCAGTGTAGGAGCAACATAGAAGCTACTTAAGCCTCTCAGAAGCATCATACCTGCCACATAGCACACAACAATTGAGAGACGGTGAGAGTCAACACTGGTTTTTAATAACATGCTGTGATTCATTGGGCTACAGAAGATGTAAAGTACATTACCCAGACAGTCAATAAGTGGAACTAGACAAAGTACAGCACAAAGCTAATTTCTAAACAGAATTTTAAGCAATCATTGTTTATCATTTTGCCAGCCACAGACTCTAATGTCTTTGGGCCCTGTCTGGAACAACTCGAGGGATCAATCAACAGCTATCCATTAAAAATAATTTGCCTTTTATTTATAAATAAAATTTACATAAATGATTCACAAGTCACAGAAAACCAGTAATTATCAGAAATTAGGTCCTGTCCTTGCCTCATGCCAGATCTTTTCAAATAGCAGACTTGCTCTTTCTTGTCCTCATGTCCTTCCTGTTTGTTTGTATTTTTTTAAGGTTATATCCTCAGTGTTTGACCTCCAAACAAACATAATCTAAGTCAACCAGGAAACTCTAGTGACAGGAAACTTGAATCCATCAAAATATGAGTCAGTTCATCTCTAAGACAACAAATAGATTGCCCTTGATTTCATAAAATGTTCAATTAGTCCAAGAAGTGGCCATTCCCATCCTGGCACTTCCCCTGCACGCTCACAGTTGCGCAGCAGTTAAACCCTGCCTTTCCTCGCCAGTTGTCCATGCACACTCCAAATTTGGATACTTATTACTGAAATAATTCAGTGATTCATTTTCAAAGTCAGCAGCAAACATGAAACCAAAAGAAATTAAATTACACATAGTTCTATTGATTGTAACATAGAAAGGAAATGCCTAACTAAAAATTCTTCCTGGAAGCAAAAAAAAATCTCCAATAACATACATGAAAACACCCTTTCCAGAATAATTCAACAAAACTGTATTGGGTTCCCAACTACATAATTCATTGAACTGGAAAAATAAAAGATCATGAATATTACTGAGAAGTGTACTTCAGATGTACACAGAGGTTTCTGCTAAAACTGCTTCTTAGTCCAATGACTGGAATTATACTAGTACAGAGAAATCAAAGTGATATATGTAGGTAGGGCATCTCTTCTGAAACAAGAAACAGCATCATCCCAATGAGATTGTTGCAATACTATGTATATTGGGAAATAACAACATACTACACCAACTAAAATTAGGTCCTTTGATTCTTTTCAAGTAACCTAAACTCTCAGTGGATTTTGTATTTGATTTTTAGTGAAACTGTAGTGCTCGGAAATAAAAAAATCACTTGAAATCACTAATGCCATGGAGTGGATGGAGGTTTTGGATCATGTCTCTTGCATAAAATTAAATATTCTTCTGTGCAAAAAATAGTTATTCCCCTTAAAAGAAAGGTAGGTGAACTGCTGTGATCAAAATTTCTCCATATACTACACAACTGGTCCTTGTACACTGTAGGTTAAAGCACCAAACTACTGACACTGAACTTTGGATCAAAGCATGGATGCTGGCATGGAGAACTGTTCCCTCGGAGATATGTGTATCAAAAGATATCACAGAGCTTCAGAAAGCCTTGCAGAATGTATGAGGACAGATGTATTTTACACTGAACAAAAAAAGACTACTCCTTTGAGG
>VZTQ01011988.1:0-29021 GCA_013400755.1 Pelecanoides urinatrix
AGCCAAAACCAGGACACCATTGTTAAAAATAAAAAAGCAGATCATTTTCATTCTTTAAATAACTGTTTTGAAGTTGTCTAAAGTAAGAAGAAGATATACATAATCATGTCTTTATAAAGAACTCTGTGTGTGATGTTCCTGAAAAATGATGGGATTGGTTTCTTCCCATCACAGAATTACTGTGATCAAGAAGATTAAAAGAAATAGAAGATTAAAAGAAATACATACATACATATAGTTGAATGTTGATCTTGAAAAATTGTGACCTGCCAGCAAGCTACAGTGTATCATACTTATAATAACACAGTTAAAAAGAAATATGCCTTTCAGATAGCTTTGGGAAACAACAGACTTAATCTGTGGTACATGCAGGAGGCAAACATCAGAAAGTAAATATTTGCTCTTCAATTGATTGCTAGCAGCCACTCCTTGTGTATCTCTAGTGATTATTAACTTGAACTTCCCAGTTTTGCTCACTGCAAATAGATATATCTTCCCAGGATCTAATAATGTCATAAGTATAGATGAAAATCATCACCTTGGAGTGAATGTGAAAACTTACAGTATATACTCTGGACAATTAGCATGACTTTGCATTTTGAGATTACAGTCATATCTATTAGAAAAAACCACAACGAAAACCCAAACCCAACAAACATTTCAGTAAATAAGAACCATGAAGCACTTCTGTTTTGAAAAGATAAATGGAACAAATCTAGAAAAAGTGTGTAAGAAGTAAACAAAATATGTCATTTCTTAATGTGTCTTTTGAGTGAAGACTGATCTAGGAAGCTACAGTGCAGCCAATGCACTGCTTAAATGGTGAACAACAATGAAAGGAGGCATGGTGGGCTAACAGCATCTATAAATCTGTGAAAAAAGGGAGGGAATGGTATCTACTTGTTATGGTTTCATTATGATGTTGTTGTGGTTTAACCTCAGCTGGCAAGTAGGCACCACACAGCCACTCACTCACTCCCCCTCAGTGGGATGGGGGAGAGAATCAGAAGGGTAAAAGTGAGGAACCTCGTGAGTTGAGATAAAGACAGTTTAATAGGGAAAGCAGAAGCTGTGCATGCAAGCAAAGCAAACCAAGAAATTAATTCACTACTTCCCATCGGCAGGCAGGAGTTCAGCCATCTCCAGGACAGCTGGGCTTCATCACACCTGATGGTTACTTGGAAGACAAACACCGTCACGTCACCATCACCGTCACAAACACTGAACGTTCCCCCTTCCTTCTTCTTCCATCAGCTTTATATGCTGAACATGACATCATATGGTATGGAATACCCGATTGGCCAGTTGGGTCAGCTGTCCTGGCTATGCTCCCTCCCAGCTTCTTGTGCACCTGGCAGAGCATGGGAAGCTGAAAAGTCCTTGACTAATGTAAACACTACTTAGCAACAACTACCACATCAGGGGTTTATCATCATTCTCACACTAAATCCAAAACAGAGCATTATACCAGTTACTAGGAAGAAAATGAACTCTGTCCCAGCAGAAACCGGGACAGATGTCAATGAGGTTTTCAGAGAAATATTAAATCAGTCACAAATTTACCTAGTGGGTCACATCTAGTTGTTAGAATACATCATGGGAACATCCTCCCCAGCTGGAGTGTTTGTAATATTCTGTGAGAATATCCTAGACTTGTGGATCAGATAAAAAAGATATGCTAATTTTTTTTCTCAACAAGACATTGCTATCAAAACTGTAAGAACTAACCTATTTCTATAATAGCCCTGTTTATTTACAAAGTCCTAGGATGAACAGAAAGAGAAAATGGGGCCAGTGTAATGTAAGGTTCAATCACACTTATTAAGGCAATAAATAGAAACATACACAACAGATGACTATGATGTATTTATTCTTACAATTCTGCTTCCTGTAACTGTTTATTTTGACATTTTTATAAAGAACAGGGGTTTAATGATAATGCCTTATGATTTTGAATTAACTTTCAGATATGAGGATGAGTCTTGTACTCCTTTTAAGTTTCACTGATGTAAGTGTATAAATAGGCCACATTATGAGTCAGAACATGCAACATTAAAGGTAAAAATGTCTTTGTTATGCCAGTGTGCTATATTTATTTACATATCAGAATTTCAGGATTTTACATCTCCAACTGCAAGACCTGGCATCAGATGACCCAGAATGATTAAGACTGAGCTCTGAAAGCACCTGAAAACTTGAAAATATCTTTGCTTTACAAGTCTGAGATGTATTTTCTCCTAAGGTACATAGTATTCAACATGGAAGCTAATTTCTGAATTTATCACCAGGATCCCCTGTGCCCCATAGAATTTCTTCTCTTTGTTTCCACAAAAACTGTTTCTGGAATCCATGGAAACCTCTAAGAAATGGCAACTTTTGGTGATGAGTTATCTGGGCTACACTGGAGAATTCTGACTGAAATTGATCACTATTCTGAAGGAGTGAAGACTTTCAGCAGTAGCAATACAATCTCATCATTACTTGATTTTCATTTGCCATGGAAAGGCTACAAATCACCTGCATGACATTTTTGTTCTGAAAAAGAGCTCCTCTCCTGAAAAAGAGTTAGGAGGGAAACTTTTCTGGACCATTCATCATAATAAGACTTCCTGTATTGTAAGAACACAATATCCCTTCAAGAGTCATTGGCTGGTTTCAAAATTGCCATTTTGAAATTAGATGATGGTATTTTTATGGAAGAGGTAAGCTTTTCCATCCTGCTGGACCCACAAGACAAAACAACCATTCTATATTTGTGTGTGTGTTTTTATATATGAACACATATATATTTTAAATGTTTGAATTCCAGAAAGTTAGGAATTATGATTCAGAGACGTCTGGGTCAGGGACTACTGCATCATTACTAATCAGGATTTCTAGAATATGGTTAAATGCTACAAAAAAAAGGATTTCATATCGGTGTGTGCTCTTTGAAGTTTACTTTTTTTTTTTTTTTTCCCTTGGAAATGTCACATACATATCATATTCAACAAATTATTTGTGCCTTGCTGGTAAAATGACAAACTGCCCTGGCTAATTGTGACATAGCAAACTTTATCTTGTCTTTTTCTACAGTTCTTCCTTATGCTAGAGTGCAGATTCTCACATTCACATATCCACAACATTTCACATTTCATTAATTATAATGTTTAATAAAGTGGAACTGGTAGCGGTAATTATTTGGTTACCAATAATGTCACAATAAAAATAAATGCTTGCACACCCATTAATTTATCCTGTCTTTACATCCACCTCTTATGCTCACATGTTATCTTTCCTATTTGTTCTTTTTCTTGTCTTGGATTTTGATTTAAATTTTATGAGCATCCAAAGGCCTGGCAACATGAGATGACACTTTCAGACACAATCTCAGTTATAAACATATTCATCTGCTTCATCATCACTTCACCATCAACATTTTTTCTGCAGTAATTGGTCCAAGGAGCTATACAGACATGTTACCAGCTGATTGCTTTTTAAGATGGAAGGTGTTGTTTCTTTGTTTGTTTGTTTTTATATTTACTGTATGAATTAGCCTGGGGTGGGTTCTCCTCTGAGGTATATAGAGTTCAGCATGGAAGCTAAATTCTTAATCCATCACCAGCATTGCCATAGATTTTTTTTTTTTTTGAGTAATAAACATTATATTTATCCATTCTCTGTATATGTTCTGTCTTTTGCACCAAACATTTCCAATTCTTTACTTACTTCTGAATTATCAATTTATTCCTGACTCTGCATATCTTCTGAACTATCAGGAATATATTGCACATCCATGAATCATTATATGCTTGACTTATAAAAACAGAATTTTCAAATTCAGTATAAGATGCTCCTCATAATATGTCTCATGCTCTATTCATAATTTTCAAAGTGTATATATATATGTAACTGGAATTTATCATAAATAGAATTAAATGACATTTAACAATAAACAAATGGGGAGGGAAGTTTAATGAAGTAAATTACTAAAAACACAAGATATTTTTCTTTTTAGAAAAACAAAAAAATAAACAGACCAATTCGAGTAAACACAAAGAATTTTCTGATAACTTTCCCTTTAGCAACAGGGTATGACAATAAGGTACGCTGAAAGTGTCTCAAAAGGTGGATGCACTTCTTTGTTTTAAATATCTAAGATCAAGAGCTTAAACTAAGTTAATTTTTAGGGTCCTTCCACTGAACAGGAAGAGAGAACATGTAGAGGGAGATTTTCTCATCTTAAGACAAGGGGTATGGGGGAGATAAAATGAATTTTCAGATGAAAATTCTAGTTCCTTACTGTTGACGGCAGCTAAAAGATATATACTTGCTGTCACTAAATGCACAACTTTTAGACTGCTAAATTTAGAGGAATTGAATGTCATAGAAAATGTCTTGCAAATCCCTAAACTAGCACATCTCAGTTCTTCTAACTGTTGTGCAAATATGTCATATGAATGACTGCTTAGGTTTACAGCATCCAGTGACTGTGTTTTTTGCAATACAGTTCTCTCATCTCTACTGATACTTGTTTCACAGGCAAAGAAAAAATGCTGCACTGAAAAAGACTGAAGAAAAATCCCTATAGAAGCTGCAAATAAAGATATCTCATGTTTCAAGATATCTCATCCTTCTTACTCCTACCCAGCTATGACTTCCGTCTCCAAAGACACTTGTAAAAGTACTTGGCAGTATGTGTGGTAGTAGTAATTTCACATTCAAAATCAAGTACATAAGACACCATGCAGTTATAAAGAACACCAGTTTTATCCACAATAATCTATTAATAGTCTGATAGTACCTTGTAAACGAACAAACAAACAAAGAAACAAAGCCAGAACATGGGACAAAATGAGACGAATGATAGGTTTTAGGGGCTACAATGTTTGTATGTTGAAACCCTTCGAAATATGAATGGTTTCTACACCAGGTGAATTTCATGGGCAAGTAGAGTAAAAGACAACTTGTAGGCGATCTGGATACCGGGGTTTCTTTGAGAACTAACAAGATTAGAGTTTTTGCGCAACTTGATTATTTTACACATTCATTCATTCATTCCCCACCAGAGTGAAACATGAACTTAACTGCTTTTGAGATTTCTTGTCTCTTGAGTAGTACTGTTATCCATTTTTCTAGACTTCAGAATCTATACACCTTGATTTTTTTTCTTCCCTTATGACTATACTCACAAAGTCAGATTGATTTTGAGATGAGACTACACTGACAGAAGTTCTTCCTGAGTATGAACCAGTTTTCTACTAAGAACAGTGTTTTCTAACAAGTTTTCCCATAGAAACAAGTTCTTCATAGAACCAGCCACTTAGAGAACAGCAAGAAAAGAATTATGTCTTATTACAGTTTTCATAGTTAAAATGCTATCCATGAACTGAGGTCTGGGAAAATCACAAACAAGGGAAAAAAATGTTTACATTAACAGTTTTGAATATAAAAATATTAAAATTAAGTTTGGGGCAATGGCTTGGATTAAATCCTACTTTACCCAACAAGTTCACTGAACTTTGAGACATATCTGTTTTACAGAAGTATAATATAACTATGATTAGTCATATATGACATTTCCTAGGTATACTGTAATGATTTTATTTATTTATAAACTCTCACTTGAATGTAGGTGCTTGTATTCATTTTAGTGTTGAAAAGAAAATCAGGCAGTAGATGATCCCTTACTTTTTTTTTTTCCTTTGTCAAAAGGTAATAGAAATACCTTAATCCATTCTTCCCTTATGACTAGCATTGATTTCAAAGAGGAATCCACATGGATGTGAGGATCAGCCCTGGCAGCTCCCTTGGCATAGGAAGAACTCCCACAGTTCTGTGGGAGCTCAGGGTATTTGCAAGAGGTAAGCCCAACCCTGGAGAGAGAACAAGTTTTTTCCAATAAATAACAAATTTTCAAAAGAACTGAGTTCTGATAAAACTGGTAATATTTCTAAATTTGTAAAATATGGAAAAGTGGTAGAAAAAATTAGAAGGGACAATACCAAAGCACTTTTTCATTTCTAAATCTAATAGTTTTATTTTGAGGCTGGCCTTCTTTCTTCCTTAGCCAAACTTCTTATTTAACAGTTAAGACAAATTTAAAGGAAGAAAGTTAAAACAAAAAGATTAAACAACTCTAAACCTAAAATAAAATGCCTTGTACTTCAAGTTGAATAAAAAGTTTCAGATTGCAGTAACAACTCTTCAGTCTCTCTACAGAGTTATTTCTTCTGAAGAAAACAAACAGGGTTTCTGATCCTTGTGTTTGGCCATAATCAAAGGAGCTCTGCTCTGGCATTTTGTTGCCTGAAACTGTTCTCCAGACATCTCATTTACCGATATGAGAAAATGGCCTGATTTGATCAAGGCTTGTTCCAAAACAAAAGGGAATTCATATTCACATTGACATTGTCCCATGCACTGAAGACCCACTTCTTAAAAATCAGTCAGGTTTCAGTCAGAAGATATTTCTAGTTGACTGTGATATTTCTCCTGGTTGACAATCTGGCTATATTAAACTCCTCTGCTTACCACTTCTCCCAGTAATCTGTGTCCTTCAACACTCTATGATATTTTTTGAGTGTTGGAAGAAAATTATTTGTGCTAAAAATGTAGCTGACCTGCAAAACAACCATAATGCTTGGAAGTCTACTTAAAACCTGAGTTATAAATTATGCTCTTCCTGAATAATAAATTCAGCTCTACCTGAAAAACTATCTAGGAAACAAACAAACAAACAAACAAACAAACCTGTCGAATACAGCTGTTTTCTAGAGGAAAAGAAAGATATAAAGCTCTATGTAACATATTAGATATATTTTTAAAAGTTTAATTCAATTAATTTAGACTACCCTTAACATACGTATGAATTTCTCTTTCAATTATACTCTCTTTGCCTCTTTTATGTCATTAATTAGATATTATCTCTTAACTTTAACAAATGATACATAGCAGTCTGTTATAGTTAGGATTTCCTCTGAAAGTTAAGGGAAGACATCTTCAGATTTTATGAATAAATCAATTTCTGCCAATTTATCTTAATCTATTTCACCATAAATCAACAGAATTTAAGTGCTTAAAAACAAGATCTTGTATGTAAAAATCTATGAGATAGATTAGTGTTCAATTTTCTCTGTGTTGTATGTCACTTTTGCCAACTCTGATGTGAAAAATGAGTCATCTCTGGTGTATAGTTATTTTTAACTAACTATTCAAACAAGTCTTTTAGCTAAATACCCAGTTGTATCCAATTTTTAAGTAATTTATGCAGGTTTTATGATCTGGGTCACAACAGTGTCATTGAACACTCAGACTCCGTTTGCAATCAATCTAGATTAAGTTGTTCATTGCAATAATTGACCTTTTATATCTATACAGACCAAATGAGTCTCTAGGGATCTCCACATTCTTATCACCTTACATCTGGGAAATATTTTAAAAGCAAGCAACCAATATTTTTTTGTTTATTCTGGTATCCCATTTTTGTGATCTGGAAGTTCAACAGTCATAATGGGTGAAAATAGTGGATGTAATAATTTACTGCCTTCATATCAATTAATAGAAAGTTGGAACTCCAGAGTGGCTCATATACCACTTAATTGTCTACTCTTTTCTAAATACAAGCTAATGCGTATCTTTCGCTACAAACCCCGTACAAGGTACAGGTTTACTTTCTGCAATTATTTCTATAATTAACTTATAAATATATTTCATCTTTTTCGGTTCCTTAAATAACAAAATATTTCATATCTTACAATGATTTTCTTTAATAGAACAATATATGTCCTTGTCTTCATGTCTTCATTTATTTCAGTGAGAAAACTATTTTAGCTTTTCTGCTGTTGCCCTTTGATGTTAATTGCAAAACAAGCTAGTAGAAAATTCATGGATTTGGCACATGTATGTGAAGTTGAAATTTAGCCTAAACTGAGTCAATGTGAAGAATACAGATAAATTACCTAGATAAATTACAGATAAAATACATTAATACAGAGCAGGAACATAAACCTAGGATTTGTTAGTATGTAATATTGCAGGCATGATAAAATTCACAACTGTCAAAAATAAGACTTTTGTGAAGAAAAAGGAATGGAAATGGAAAACAGTGCACTTGCAAAATTTGCCTATATTTTGATTTAATTGCAACTTGTAATTGCCATAAGTTTACATGCAATAAAAAGCAAAACTAAAAATAAGTACACAAACAGACAGAGCACAAGTTCACACTTCAAATCTGGCAGGTTCTTGATTCTGTGCCTTTTTATTGCAGACCAGCACCCTTAGTACTGGGACAGTCCCATCACTCTCCAGCTTCAGTTAAAATACTCAAGTTGGAGCTCCCTCCTCCTTCTAGAGGAAGCCCAGTAACCTATTTGATCTAACACTGATTAACCGCTGGAAACTTCAGAACTTTTGGAAAAAAAACATACTAGCCAGTATATAAAGTGGTGAAATTTTAGACATCCATCAGAGGGTAAATGAGGGAAGTGGCACAGTGAGATAACTGGAGATTAACCTAATTAGAACGTGTGAAGGCAACAAATGTCAAACTGAAAATTGAAAAAATTCCTGTATACACTGTGTAAATGAGCTATAAAACTCACCATCAAAGTCTGTAGGTTAGATCGAAGCTTGCTGGGACACAAAGGGAGGCTAAATGAAACACCCTCATTTACTTTAACTAGAACAAAACACTGATAAAGTTCCATGATATGCCAGATGAGAAGCAAAAAGTATGATTATATGGAAATGCCACTGCTTAAGAAATGCTTTACCACAAAGTTTCGGACCATGACAGGAGACAGCTACCATATTTCTGTCCATTTGCTTTTTATCCATAAAGACTTTCAGACTTTTAATAAGGGAGGCCAATTAACAAACAACATTGGAGCCACACCGTGAAAGCAATGAGATTTCATTCTCCCTCCCATTCCTCCCTCCACCTCCACTAAGAATTTGCTTGGAGAAGTTAGCCATTTCAGAGGGACAACTTTGAATCCCTGACATCTTAGTTGATATCCAAATTAGAGAATAAGGCATGTTTCTTATATATGACCTTTTTTCATTGAAACAAATATATTATAAGCATCTCTGTATTCCTTGCATATGAATCAAGGCTTTGGTTTTACAGCTATACCAGTTTATTGTCTGTGACCCAATACTGATTCAGAATCTGGTTCACTGCCCTGACTGTAATATGAGTCTACTTGTTCTTTACCTTCATATATATCTAAGAGTTTGAATTACATAGTGTAAATGGTTGGGACAGTAACTAAACGTTCCCAAATGTTTTTGTCCAACAAACCTTTCTAATCTCATTAGTCTAAAAACTAACATCAAGAGCATCCCAAGGTTTCTGAGTTTTTTCCAGCTGCCTATACCTTTACAGTTATCTCACAGAAAACTAGGACTGTAAACTAGACTAATACTCTGCTTATTTTATAGTGCACAAGATATTGAAACTTTTATTCTGTTGCAGAGGATGGAACCAGGTTGGAGAGCTGAATAGAAACATTGTAGTTGTTTTAATATGCTGTAGACAGAGAGACACAAAAGATAGAGAAACATGTTTTTTACCTTCCTGACCTCTCTACTCCTTTCTAAAAATACAAAAGTGACAATTTTAGGTAGAAACAACTTCCCCATCACTTAAAGGTTCTTCATTCCAAAATGCATCTTCATACCATTCTCAGTCAGAATGCTGACTTTAGAGACTCACCTATGACCTTCTGTCTCTATTTTTATGCTTTTGTGGAAGTCAGTCCATTCTAAACCGAAACTTATCTTAACATTTATGAAGCCACCTCCAGTTTTATACAGAATATGGGTTTCCCATGTAGTGTTTCTAATTTGTTTTCTCCTAAATTCTTACAGTAGATAGAAGACTTTTTTGAAGATTTTGAGCAAGAATCCATACTAGATGAATATAGGAAAATTGCGGGCAAACATCAGCACTACCAAGAAAAGATGCATCTTAAGGAAAAGGGAAATAACTCTTTGATGACAAGAAAATCAATAGTAAAAATGATCCACTATCAGTAGGAAAGTTACTTCTAAATAAGATAAGTATTTGCAAAATAAGACAGTTGGTATGTATACATGAAGATTTCAGTTACTTTTTTTTAAAAGACAGGTATTAAATTTTTCACAGGAACATCCCACCAATGTTTCCATAAAAATGAGAACCATTGAAAGAGTTTTTGTAATCGTTGTTATTTCCTGCTAATCTTCAAAAAAATTGTCATATCCATTGTAACTCAGCTTTTTATTTTTAAGACATCTGAATGTGTAGCACTATATAGAAATCACTATTTATATATACTGTATAACATACTTAGACATAACTTCTATCTTTCATAACTTTGTTATTTTTCTTCCTAGACTGAATGATATTTCATATAGCTGATTCTGATTAGCCCAATTTTGTGTAATTACTATAAATCTTATATAAGAAGCAAATAGACTTCAGGTGAAAACAAATTCCTTGCAAATCTCCACACATGCAATAAGTCTAAATTGTGCAAACCATCTAGGAAGACATATCAAAATATTTTCTACTTACTGCAAAGACTGAAAATTTCAGGACCTGAACTTTACAACTTTGATATGCTAAATATGGCAGCAACTTTTAAACAATAACTGCATTTACAATTCCCAAGTGCTCTGCATTCAATAAGAAAACGTAATGCAGTCTTCTTGGATATATCTGTCATGACTCTTGGTACTCCTGTCTGCATTGCACCTGTGAATTGACTTATTACACAGTCTTACCGAGCCTGATCATCATGCCTGATACCATGTAATCTGTGCCACTCCAGACACAAATTACCAGCTGTTATACTTCCAAAAGTTTAGTTCAAGAAGGAAATCATATGTTATGGCCCTTCCCTTGGTCCATCTCTTGCCCCCATACCATCCCCACATCGCTGACTAGTCATTAGTGTCATGATAAAAACCCGTGTAAATAAAAATATCCATACCTTCAACCTGTGTCACTCCTAGTTCCAACCATGGTTCACCCATAGACTCCAACATAGAACAAACAAAGAGTGCTCTGGGCAGGTGCTCACTTCATCCTCCAGTGCCCACTTACAATATCCTTGCCTGAGGGTATGAAATGATCGGCACCAAATTGCCTGGAGAAAAGGAGGTGCTCTCTGGTGGCGTTTTGGGCCTGTGTGAACTTCATGAGGTTCAACAAGGGCAAGTTTGGGGTCCTGCACCTGGGTCGGGGCAACCCCCANTGGCATTCTACAGTGCTGAAGTTAGGCAGGACTGAAGTCTATTTGACCAAATGAAAATTGCATTTTGGTCACTAGATTAGGGCAAAGACCCTGTCTTTGTCTATCAACTTCTCATTAAAAGAGAAAGAAAAATTACAGATTGTCAGCAGCTCTACCTATCTGTCTGGCTGTCTATCTATTTATCTGTCTATCTATTTTTACCCTTCAGCAGCCTAGTGATGCAGATAACTTCAGTGAGGTGAAGAAGTTTTATCCATCCTTGCAGCTTCATGTGGCCTTGTAGCCAGGCTCGTAAGTGAGTTCTTAATGAATTAATTCAGTTCATAAATAAAATAATATCTATTTCATACCATGATCCCAATCTATTCAATATTTCATGCAGCTCGTCTTTAATTCACTGTAGTCCAGCTTCTGCCAGTCTAATTCAAATTGACAGTATTCAAAGGCTGACCTTATTTTTACTACATTTTGAATATAGTTGTAGCTAAAATTCAATCTGAAACAGAATCATAGCTTATATGAATTCTATAGCTTCTACTTTCCTAATATTAATTTTATTTTCTTGCTTTTCTTAAAGGAATAGAGACATAGACTACGATGCTTCTATTTATCTTTTTTTTTTCCTTTTGTCTTTTTTTTCTTTTTTCTTTTTTTCTTTTTCTCCCAACAAATTTTACTATGAAAATAGAAAGGATGGGTAACTGTGCAGACTTAGGAACTTAATTCCTGTGTCTTTGAAAACTTTCCAAGTGATCAGTAGTATTTGTGATGCAGCAGGGAAATTCTGATAGCTGATACACCTTAACACCCTTACTGACAGCAAATGTAATACATATGTCTACAGCTGCAAATGTCTTGTGCTATATTACTGGCCCACACAGGTGACCATAAAACTCTTCTGAAAGCCTTCTTAAATTTCATATCTTTCATATGTAGAAACAAGATATTCATCACTGGAATTACTATTGGATATTTATTGGTTTACCAGTAGGAAGTTGAAATGTTTTTAATAAAGTAAATATATGCACCGGAAAATCCACTGATCTGATTTAAGCAGGAATATACAGAAAATAATCAAGAGTTAAGAAACATCACAGTCCAAACATGAGTGTACAATCCTATGCAATTATGTAACGCCATACTTATAAAAGCAAAGAGGATAGAATACACAATGCCAATTTATTTATATAAGTACAAATAGCATACATCATAAAAACTACAACCCCACAGTTTAAAAATTGTGAAAATTCAATCCACTTCATACAAATTTGTTAAAACAGTGTGTTAAACAGCAATTGAAAGAAACGGACTTTCTTGATAAAATGCTTTTACCAAAACTATTACAAAAGGATATACTCATGAAAGAAAGTAAACACAAGCCATTATTAGTATGAGTGAGGATAACTTGGAGGTGTATGACCACTAACATTCGTATTGATCTTAGTTGAAAACCTTTTCATTATTTTCTGAAATTTTACTTACTGACATAGAGGCTTTCAAAAGTCAAATACAAGTGTTGTGTCTAACTGCCACATGCAGTCAAAAGGAGAGAGAAACAATCTCCAAAGGTATTTTTGTCAATTTTACCCAGTTCTAACTGAAAATCAGTGCAATGTACCTAAGAATTAAGCTACTTAGATGTACTTGAAATTAGCATGCTCCTTAAGTAAAGAAATCCCTTTTATGTATGTATCACAGGTAATGGGAACCAAGAGAGTACCTATGGTATGTTGGAAGAGGAAAATCTTGTTCTATTCCAATCAGTTAACAGCTACTTTGTGCCCTACAACTTCATGTTTTATTCCTATTATCTTAATTTTTCTGCAGGAAAAAATACCTGTGTGTGTATATTTACGTTAACCATTTTGACTGAAATTTTCCAAAGAGCCTAAAGGACTTGGAATCAATCAGAAGTGGGTGTCTAATGCCTTTAAATCCTTTTGGCAACCCTATTTTTAAATGTCTAATACTTTTGCTGAATATAACTCTTGACCTACTGGGATCCTGTGGCAAGAATTTTTCATAGTTTCCTTTCTTCATGACGTTTCTCAAAATAGTATATTGTATATATGTGTATATAATATACATATATATTAAATTCTAGTAGAAGAGAAAGTTGAAAAAGGAAAAATTTTCATGGCAAACAAAGGAAAAAAAAAAGAAGTTTGAAACTAAATATTTTCTATTTATATTTGTGTCTAATGGACAGTGTTTCCCCCATCAAGTCAAAAAAAAAAAAAAGAAAAAAAGAAAAGACTATAAAGGCAAAACGATGTAGGTTTTGCTCCTTCTTATTAAGCTTAGGCATACAAAGTTGCCATGGAGACCTCTTCGCTTTTGCATAAGGTGTGATAGATATGAATGTAACAGAAGGTAGATGACAACAGCCAAAGCAATTGTCAGATATTCAGGTGACGGAGTCTCATTTGGAAACAGTTACTGTATATAGTGCAGATACATGCTTCGTATCTTCTGATAAGAACTGCTGACAGGAGTAACCCGTCCTTCAACTGACAAAAAGGACCAGGGTGCTGCTTCCCAGCCTTAGAGCTGAAATGACAGTGTGACTTTTTAATAAGAGCATTAAACAACACACATTATTTAAGGGGTTTCATGTGGGTACGTACATCCGTATACAAGCAAAAAGAACGTGTCTTACTTTAAAACCTGGGAGCATACTGGCACTTTTCAAATTGGCATGCCAAATTAGCTTCTGTTGTGACCTTGTTCATTCCTATTAGCTGGATATTAGATAAGAATCCCATGCCACCTTGACAAGGGCTTTTGTTTCTATTATGCTGTTATTGAATCCCATACGAGTGATGGATGAAAATGGTGCATGTCTGAATAAGCAAGGGGAATCACCCTAATGAATTATCTTCTGCATTGCAATACGCCATGGATGAAATGACTTACCCATTCCATATTAACTGATGTGACCCCTTCATTTCAGCTACTTTTCATAGTTGCCATCAGTCAGAAAGGCTGGTGTTTATGGCTCTCACAGGAGGAATATTTATCTGACAAACTGTGTTGGAGGTACAAAACTTAATGGTAACAAAGCAAAGCCATAAGGATATGCATATCCATAAAATACAGCCCTGGGATCCTATTAAGATTCCAACTTTTCTTTACGTTTGAATTTATTTGTTTCTCTTGTATTTTTCCTTAGGTCAAATCAGCTCAGTGCAACATCTTATTAACAATCACAGCCTATTAGATTTAGTTGGATGGTCTAATTGGACTCATTCTCCCAAAGATTTTCTGGTCACCTTAATCACCTTAATATTGATGCATATTTTGTCATATATTATGTGTCTAGAACCATAAACAAATTGGAGGGTTTTTGGGTATTGTTTGTTTGTTTGTTTGTTTTCTTTAAAATCATGTTTGTTTGCAAGCAATTTATTCTGCAAACACATTTTATTTCCCGTGATCTAAGTCTATCTTTCCCTGTGTCTTTGTAGTTTGTTTTTCAATATGCTGTCCCTATTTGCACATTTCCCTCTTTGTTGACAATTAGCTCTGTTGTCAACTAAGTGAAATAGTTCTTTTGATGTACATTATTTACAAACCTCAGTTAAACCCAAAATAATCACTCATGGCTTGTCAACATTGTATGTGGTTTACAAGAAGACAATTATTTGAAAAACATTCTACAACAAAATAATTTACAGAAATGGAACACAAATGGGTTTTAAATAGAAGGCAGCAAAGATTTGAGGAATTATTTGTGTATTTAAGGAACAGTTGGAAATAACAAGAAAAAATGCCAATGTGCCTTAATTTCTATATGCATATAGCCATTTAAAGATAATTTAAGACTCTCACTGGAGTCTTGTGAGACTTATTGGGAAAATTTTGACAGACAATACAAAGCAGGAATGGATTCAAGAGATCCTTACAGATGTTTTAAAAGTTTTAAAATCATACCAAAGATTATAAGCTTTGGTGTAGGATTTTTAGAAGATTCTAGAGAAATTCTATACTAGGAACCTTGTTCTTTCTGTGATCAACAAGATGATAAAAAAAAATATTAAAACTTTTTCTTCTGAATTCTGCAGAATCCTTGTTCTTGAGGGACATACCATAAGGACATCATGGACGTTAACGTTGCCCAGGCATAATATTCACGGAGCTAGTGATAATTGTAGTAAGAAACACTACACTTTTAATCTCCTATCAATGGGGAGAAGAATCCTTGGCATCATTGGGTGACTTTTATTTGCCCTCCTTTGTTCATTATGCACTATTTTATTTTTATTATCTTGTATTTAGTGCAACAAGAGAAACAAGAGAAATAAATGCATTCTATTACCTTGTTATTTTACTTTTTTTTTTTTTTTTTTTCCCTGGGAGAAAGGGTGTGCTGCTTCTAGGTCAGTACTTAATTTTTATGTTCTGAACTTGAATTGATCCCCATCTACTTTACACCCACATGAGTATCACTGCTATGAAAAACTGTGTGGGTAACTGTGGTGTATGTTTGAACAGTAGGAGAGTTCCTTTAGTACATTATTTTGGAAATTATTTGTACACAAGCATCTCATCATTTTATTGGATACAGCTTACCTTGCAATCCCTTTTCTTTCAGAAATTACCTATTGAAAATCACACGTGAAAACTTTTAATATCTGACTCTATCAGCTGTTAATTTTTATCTGGTAGTCTGTTGAGTTGGAAATGCTTCCACAGAATAGTCAAGAATTATTCATCTAACCATGACATAACATGTAAATCAGTTGGTCCAGTAGGAGGAATTCTAGTGCTGATTCGTTGAAAATCTTGAGATAACTAGTTAGACCTAAATTTAAAGCCTATATCCGTTCAGTTGAAGAAAGACTTTAGTGATATCACAAAGAAGTATAAAATTGTAATGGAGATATAAATGCTCTTAGCTAAACTTTATTTTCAAGTGAGAAAGAAGAAATCAATAACTCTGTCAGTACTAGATAAGCTATTCCAGAAGGTGAAGATACAGTTCTGATTTGGAAAGAAAATGCAATTATGAGATTCAGTAAAGATTTTGATACCTGCTGTTATGGTGGTACTCTTACAAGAATTTGCCCATGGTTACCAAGCACAGATATCACTGAAGATTTAGATTCTGCCCTGTCTTGCAGGCTATTATGGACTCAAGGAAAGGAAATGGAAATACTCTAATTGCTGGAAAGAAGTGCCTCTGGAATAAAAAGAGATTTCTTAGAACTTGAAAATAAAACCATAGAAGCATAGAATCATAGAATAGTTTGGGTTGGAAGGGACCTTTAAAGGTCATCTAGCCCAACCCCACCTTCAACTAGATCAGGTTGCTCAGAGCTCTGTCCAACGTGACCTTGAAGGTTTTCAGGGGTGGGGCATCTACCACCTCTCTGGGCAACCTGTGCCAGTGTTTCACCACCCTCACTGTAAAAAATTTCTTCCTCATATCTAGTTTAAATCTACCCTCTTCTAGTTCAAAACCATTTCCCCTTGTCCTGTCACAACAGGCCTTGCTAAAACGTTTGTGCCCATCTTTCTTATAAGCCCCCTTTAAGTACTGAAAGGCTGCAGTAAGGTCTCCCTGAAGCCTTCTCTTTTAGGGGCTGAATAACCCCAACCCTCTCTGTCTTTCTTCATAGGAGAGGCGTTCTCCCCCTGTGATCATGTTCGTGGCCCTCCTCTGGACCCATTTCAACAGGTCCATGTCTTTCCTGTGCTGACGACTCCAGAGCTGGACGCAGTACTCCAGGTGGGGTCTCACCAGAGCAGAGTAGAGGGGCAGAATCACCTCTCTCAACCTGCTGGCCACACTTCCTTTGAGGCAGCGTAGGCTACGGTTGGTCTTCTGGGCTGCGAGCACACATTGTCAGCTCATGTGTCCAGCTTTTCATCCACCAGTACTGCCAACTCCTTCTCGCCAGGGCTGCCCTCAATCTCTTCATCTCCCAGCCTGTATTGATACTGGGGGTTGCCCCGACCCAGGTGCAGGACCCCAAACTTGCCCTTGTTGAACCTCATGAAGTTCACACAGGCCCAAAACGCCACCAGAGAGCACCTCCTTTTCTCCAGGCAATTTGGTGCCGATCATTTCATACCCTCAGGCAAGGATATTGTAAGTGGGCACTGGAGGATGAAGTGAGCACCTGCCCA
This sequence comes from Pelecanoides urinatrix, assembly GCA_013400755.1. Taxonomy (NCBI): domain Eukaryota; kingdom Metazoa; phylum Chordata; class Aves; order Procellariiformes; family Procellariidae; genus Pelecanoides; species Pelecanoides urinatrix. The sequence continues at coordinate 17,358 of VZTQ01011988.1, forward strand.
GAGCACTCTTTGTTTGTTCTATGTTGGAGTCTATGGGTGAACCATGGTTGGAACTAGGAGTGACACAGGTTGAAGGTATGGATATTTTTATTTACACGGGTTTTTATCATGACACTAATGACTAGTCAGCGATGTGGGGATGGTATGGGGGCAAGAGATGGACCAAGGGAAGGGCCATAACATATGATTTCCTTCTTGAACTAAACTTTTGGAAGTATAACAGCTGGTAATTTGTGTCTGGAGTGGCACAGATTACATGGTATCAGGCATGATGATCAGGCTCGGTAAGACTGTGTAATAAGTCAATTCACAGGTGCAATGCAGACAGGAGTACCAAGAGTCATGACAGATATATCCAAGAAGACTGCATTACGTTTTCTTATTGAATGCAGAGCACTTGGGAATTGTAAATGCAGTTATTGTTTAAAAGTTGCTGCCATATTTAGCTTCTTGAGCTTGTCCAGGTCCCTCTGGATGGCATCCTATTCCTCAGGGCTGTTGACTGCACCACTCAGCTTGGTGTCATCTGCAAACTTGCTAAGAGTGCAATCAATCCCACTATGTCATTCATGAAGATATTAAACTGTACCGGTCCCAATACGGACCCCTGCGGGACACCACTCGTCACCAGTCTCGATCTGGACATTGAGCCGTTGACCACTACCCTCTGGATGCATCCATCCAACCAATTCCTCACCGACCCAACAGTCCACCCATCAAATCTATACCTCTCCAGTTTAGAGAGAAGGATGTGGTTGGGGACCATGTCAAAGGCCTTACAGAGGTCCAGATAGATGACATCTGTAGCTCTTCCCATGTGAACTGATGTAGTCACTCCATCATAGAAGGCCACTAGTACCCCTTCTGCTTCTCTTAGCCTCAAAGGGACTCCAGAGGCAGCCCCGGCTGGCGTACAGCACCAAGGAAGAGAACGCTGCGAGACCTGTTGGGCGGTACCCAATACCCAATAAGAAGGACATGCCGTATGACATTGTGGAGCTCATGGAGGAAGTAGAAATGAAGACTGGATTTCTGCCCAATGTGTTCAAAGCCATGTCTCACCGACCTGCTGAATTCAGAGCTTTTTTGCTTATTACAACACCATTATGAACAAAGACATAGGGTGACTCAGCAAGGCAGACAAAGGGTTTATAATTTGAACAGGACTTGCCCTTGGTGAAGCCATGCTGGCTGTCTCGAACCCCCTCCCTGTCCTCCATGTGCCTTAGCATAGATTCCAGGAGGATCTGTTCCATGATCTTCCCAGGCACAGAGGTGAGACTGACCGGCCTGTAGTGCCCTGAGTCTTTCTTTTTTCCCTTTTTAAAATTGGGGGTTATGTTTCCCCTTTTCCAAAATAGCAATATGGTTTGTATGCCAAGACAGCAAGAGTGACAATGTTATGCAAATACCTTGTGGAAACTGATTAGGTAATTTTCATAAGGGTTTGAACAACTTGGAACAAAAGCATTTTGGAAATGCGTCCATTTCTAACCTTCTTGAGGTTGAGTTATACCCTCAACTCCATGAAGATTATTCTATTTACCAAGTCATGTATTCTGTGAAAGTTATGTCATGCTCTACATGAGCCGCACGCTGCTAAATTATATTGCAACTGTGAAAATGTCAAAAATCAAATACTCATTTCACTACACATAAGCACCGCTAAAATACTACAATTCACATGCATATTGTCTTAATGTACTAGAGCATTCACTGTGAAGCCCTTCAATTTTCGCAAAAAGCCCTTCCTAGTTAATAAGGTTCGGAGAGTTATTATAACACAATAGGAAATTATTACCAGGATAGTTTGCTATTCTTCTACCTCTGACTCCTCCCTTCTCCTCCTGCTGGAAACAGACAGACAGAATAACAACTTCAAAACCAGCACACAGCACAGAATGGAAAATTGACAATCAATCTTTAAATTATCAGGATAAAAACTAAAAAACAACGGAAAAAGACCCATATTTTCAATTCACCTGAGAAGCAATTTTGCTTTGATATTGCTGAGATCCAAAACATTCAGTAATTATTCTCTAATTATAATGTAAAATTGTGTTTCCAGAGTTTTTAATGTGTATATTGAATTAGAATTAAAATGAGGTTTTAAAAGATGAAATTTGAGTTCGTCGTTGGAAGATCATATTTGCTCATATTTTAGCTTGAACTAGAAATGGATATTGGCATTTGCTTAAAGGCAGATTTGTCCATTTAAAGTTTATTGATTTCATCTTGGTAAGCATAGGTTTCATTATGACCTAAAAGAACCAACAGAGGACAATACCAGAGTATAGCAGGATATGAGACACATCAGTGTATCCAGATATTTCAGTATAGAATGCTTTTAATTTAAAACAAAAAGAGTACTAAGACAATTGACTAAATTTTAAAAGAAAAACAACAAAAACCCAAATAAACAAAGAAAAAACCCCAACATAACCCAAGAATATTCTTTAAGCTTTCTCTTTTCCTTTCGATCAACCATCAGAAAAATTCATTCAGTTTACAAAGTTCATATTCTCTATTTTATTTATTGCTATTTCAATTTTTTTTTTTTCTTTGGTAATATCAGCTGTGTCCAAAGAACTCTCATGAAAAGCAACCCTTAGCTGTTCAACCTTTAAACTTTTCACAGAGTATGTGAGAAGTTTGACATAGCTGTGAAAAATTCTTACTAAATAAATACGTAGAGTTAAAAAAAAGAAAAAGTGTTTATTTCTATCATAGCAAGAAGTTATTTTTTCCCAAGCTTAAGAACTAACAATGTGTCAACAAAACAGTATTAGTGAAGTATTTCACTGAAAACTGTGTTAAACTGATGTCATTCATCAAGTCTAGATTAAAAACAATATGCAGATAGAGAGGAACTGTTTGCCATGAGCCACAACATATTTCTGCAAGAAGTAGCAGAAAAGGGTCTGTTAAGATATCTTTGTCTTTCTTCATAACAGCTAATATGTATGCTAATTCATAGGAAGGCAGATCACGCCTGGTCAATTCTCACCATAAGGAACCTCATAGTGAGATTAGGATGAATTTTAGTTGACTAAAGGGTGAAGTGGGACATTGCATGAGCACATACATTTGTTTTTAATATGCTTGCGCAGTGCAATTGTAGAATCACTATTTACTGAAGCTGACAGTCTAGTGCATGTGTTGACAATTTGACTTAAACTGTTTGTGTCATGAAAACTGAAATCCTTGAGCAGTAGTTGTGTTTTGAATACCCAAAATAAAATCAATGCAGGGCCACTTTCTCTCTTGTTATACTGTTCACAGGAGGAGGAAGGCAGCAAGTCAAAGAATGTCACGTTCTGCAGCCATTGACCTTTTCGAGGAAATGAGTGGGGATACAGGTGCAGAAATAGATAAGGGTGGAGCCTCTAAACTAAGAGGCTAATTGGAAAATAAACTTTTTCCTCTGAAAGTCTGTTCTTCTCCATACCCGATCTCCCTTGACTGCATGATCTTCCCTTTTCTTATTGCTTTTGCAGGAACACAGAAGAAACACAAGAATCCAGGTAAGACATGGAAATGGACATTTCCACTTATTTTTCTGATTCCACTCTCCTGATGTCAGGCCCAGGCTTATGTTGCAAAACACGCACACATTTCACTCAGCCATGTCCACCTTCTTAGCTCTGAGCAAATGATTTTGTGATGGAACTTCCAGCAAAGGGAGAGCCCTTCTCAAAAGTCAGCACTCCCCTGTTCACATTTCTCAGGCCTTTTGTATCCCATTGTTCTTTCCCTTGAATCCCATGGGACAAGGGCAAAAGTTCCAGTTACAACAAAGAGAAACAATCAGCAATTACCAGAAATTGTCTAAAAAGATAAACTGTTCCTATTGTGTCAAGGAGTAGCTCCTCTCAGTGAAAATCTGGGAGAAAATGAAAAGTTGTTGTTGGGGATTAGGGAAAGCTGTATGTTAATTTTATGCGTTAAACTTGTCTAAATGTTTTACTGTTCTGTTAAAGAAAAAAGTCATCCATGTGACTGAATTGTAAATATTATCTTCTAAATTTTTTTGCATGTTTTATATTCATATGATTTCATTATTTTCAATATGAACTGCAGGCTAATTCCAGAACAAAATTGTTAGGAAAATATGATGTTAATGCATATATGTCAATAAACATATTTAATCAATTACTTGGTGAGTGTTTTATTACACATATAAGCTTGAAAACAAAATGTTCTACAGAACCAAGCTGTTCTGAGCTAACACTATAAGAAGCGATGCAAATGTAAATCTGTCTGCTTTTGGCTAGCAATACTATTCTCTACTTTTTCTTCTATTTTATTCTACTTTTTTATAAACTAAGAAATCAAATTTCAGTTGAGAAGTGCTTCATCAAGCATGAGTTACTCTGAATTTCTTTTCAGCAATATAAGATAATATAAAGCCAATATACTTTAGAGCAAGAGGAAGACATAACTTTTCAGCAAAACTACTGTGCAGCAGAAAACAGAAAATTTATCTTAGTATTTTTGGTTTCCAGCTACTTTTTATATTTCTCAGCTATTTTTTGTAAATGCTCAATAAAGTAGATACCATGTAGGAATAAGTCATTTTGTCACCTTATCTGTTCATGCCAGGAGTAGTATTCTTGGTATAGTCAGGAGCATTTTTTGCAATATTTCCCAAAATTAACCATTATAAGTATGTAAACTTTTTCTAGATAGTTAGGTGGATAGCCTCCACAGTTTCCACAAGCTGTCTGTGTGCTATTTCAAAGCAAATGTTATAACCAAAACAGAACTGATACACTGCTACTGTTAGTACCATACCTGCTGCCATCAAAATTGCCTGCGTTATGACTACTATAAACTTGACACACCAGTAAGATTAAATTATGATTCTATCAATAGTACTGATAGAAATTTGGGAGGATGTTACATTTTTATAACACAATAGGCTATGACATTAGTATGACCCCTATAGAGCTTTAGAAAGTCTAGTTACCACAGCAGCCAACTCTCAGAATGTTATTTGAAGAAAATTAAAAAAAAAAAAAAGAAAAGAAAGCTAAATAACAGAGGTGAACCACATACAAGAGACTACTATATATATTGTGTAGATATTAAAAAAAGATTTCTTAACCTGATTATCAAATTTTTCTCAATATTCCTGATATTTCAGACTTATAAGAAGAAAAATATATACAACTTCGATTTTTACACTGTATTCATCAATGTAGTATTTTGCTTCAATCACATTAGGGTTCTTACAGTAAAGACAGCTGCTTGTACAATTTTAATTTTTGAATAGTCATTTCTTTTCATTCTTTTCTCCTTTCTCTTCTGAGATAATATGAGGTGTGTCACTTTGAGATTCACTTGCTTTTCTTAACTAACAGCCCCACCTCATTCACTTTAAGTTAAATTTTTGTTAATCTGCATGGTTTTTTGTTCTGTGTGTACAAGTTGCTGTGGTTTAACCCAGGTAGGCAGCTCAGCCTTACACAGCTGCTTGCTCACTCTTCCTCAGTGGGATGGAGGAGAGAATCAGGAAGGCAAAAGTAAAAGCTGTATGTGAAAGGAATTCATTCACTACTTCCTATCGGCAGGCCATCGTTCAGCCATCTCCAGGAAAACAGGACTCCATCATGCATAACAATTACTTGGGAAGATAAATGCCATAACTCCCTCCCTTTCTGCTTCTTCCCCACAGCTTTTATTGTTGAGCATAATGTCATATGGTATGGAATATCCCTTTGGTCAGTTGGGGTCAGCTGTCCCAGCTGTGTCCCGGCCCAGCTTCTTGTGCACCCCCAGCCTACTCACTGGTGGGGTGGGGTGAGAAGCAGAAAAGGCCTTGACTCTTTGTAAGCACTGCTCAGCAATAACTAAAACATTCCTAATTTATCAACACTATTTTTGTTACAAATTCAAAATATAGCACCATAAGACCTACTACGAAAAAAAAAAAAATTGTATCCCAGCCAAAACCAATAGGTAAGTGCAGTCATATTTACAATGAAGGGTAAAAGAATACAGGGCATTCTCATTTTACTGTCAGTTTAATAGTAGATATCAAAGTAAATGTGATACTCATGTATGGGCAAACACAGTAGATGATGCTAGGTTAAAGTATATATCAATTTAGTACATGTTGGCTCGTCTCCTTAGCATCTAATACAATCTCAAAGATCTTTAGAATTTCCTGTTTTAATTATACTATATTGCATATTTTTCACCCAGAAACTACAATAGTCTTGCTTATAGGCATTGTTAACCTGCTTCCAAGCCACAAAATAAGATTTTTTTTTTTTTTTTTCTAATTCTGGCACTAGATGGCAGTAAAAGTGCAACTCTGAACTTTTCCACATCCAAAGTCAGTAAACTCAAGGAGAACTTCGAGACAGGGAAAGACTATCACTGTAAAACAGCTTGCCTTCAAAGGTTAGCGAGAAGCAGGATATGGAATATCGTGCAGAATCGCTACATAATGTAAAAAAAAATAAATCCAATAGCTAAACAAAAATAGCATTAAAGAGGGCAGAGTAATGGGAAGCTTTAAGTAATTTGAAATACCAGGAGAAACTGATTTCATATGGTTTGCTTAAATCTGCCAAAACAGCAGATCAGTGATCTGCAAAAGTAAGATATAAAGGCAGGTGTCCTACCAGTGTGCCAAAAATATGTTTCATCTCCACAAAAAGCTCTAAGAAAGGAGCAGGAGAAAAGCAATCTATACCAGATTTTTTTTTATTCATTACCAAATGGAATTGTATTACATCTCTGAAATTAATAGTGTGATGAGTTGTATTTCATTACTTTTAAAGTGATTGGGTCCATACACTCACTAAGAATGCACTGTTAAAAAAAGGAACAAGTTTTCTGCTTTCCTATTTTTTTTGAGACTGGAAAATTATATTCCTTCCAGCACAATGTGTAAACCTCTATTCTGGGTGTTCAGCCTGACAGTACCCACTTGCAGGGTCCAGTTTCTTGCTGCAGTACAGTAATAGTTCAATTTTTGCAATATTCAGACTGCTTTGTAAGCACCTAAATCTGTAATGGGCAGGGAGGAAAAAAAAGTAGAATTATATAGAAAAATTTACATTTGAGGTCTACCTATGGGGACACTTCCAACCTATTTAATGGAAATATGCCAGAGAAATCACTGGCAGTGGCATCCAATTCAAGTAAGCTTAAACTAAAGATTTAACGGCTCCCATCTTGTTGCACATTGAATCACAGAGTGAATTGGGTTTAGAACTACAAACTAAAACTGATTCAGGCTTTTACTGCAGTTTTATAATAATGATGTCTAGTGACCTAAGTGGCTGGTGCTATGCTGGGATACTTGTTACAGAAAAAGGAAGCACATTTTCCGTCTTCAATCCTATTCAAAATCTTTTAGAAGACATGACATTCCAAAGCGTTTAAAGCTCCAGGATGCACATAACATCCATCTTTCTTAGAGGTTGAAGGTATGAAGAACTTCTTGATATTCTGCTGACTGTAAAAAAAAACCCTATAGATAAAAATCAGAAAGCTAAAATTAAATCCTGGTATGAGAGGGGGCTTTTTTGGTTTTGTTTTGTTTTGTTTTTTTTTTTTCATATTCATTGTTCTTGTTTTAGAAACTTCTTTCAAAGAAAGTGCCACTTTTTATTATTTCAGTTAAAATTTTATTTCTTTGAACATAATGCCAAACTTTTTTAGGATATATTCATATACTATAACAGTATATGGCTCTGGGTTTGACAGAAGCAAACATGCATAAAATGAAGTTTTGAAGCTTGTAAGCATTGAATTATTTAGGGTCTAAACACAAGTAAATGCACTGAATGTTTATGCTATCTCTTCTGGGAAAAAAGCTCCTCCTTCTACCAAAAGTTAGAAAATAGAAGCTATGCTATCAGCATGCTTTTAAACACCTTTTCCATCTTCATCTTATACATCATTCATTTATGATACCAAAAATAGTACTACCAGAAAGTACGTCTTGTATTTTATACCCAACACTGCACACATATGGTTTCCTTAAGGGAATATGTACATAGCCAAAAAGAACACCAACTTTCTTTGTTGCCTATCACTAAACTGATGTATGACCTTTGGATCCTTCCGGATACACCCTCACCCCCGTCACAGAAAAAACAATATTGATGAAAATACCTTCTTCCATCATCTTCTAGGCAGGGGAATGGAACCATTCCTTTCTGAGAGCAGAAGTTAAGTGACTCATCCATCACCACCAGATCACTTCTATATATTCTGTGTGGCGAAAGCTAAGCAGATGTATGTGTGGTAGAACATTCTGGACAAGAAAGGGTTTAGGAAAAAAAAGTTTATTCTGGGTCTAGAAATTTTTCCCTCCATTTTAGTGTTTGTGGTTTTGCGGGGGCAGTATCCCACACATAACACTGTAAAATCAAATTATTCCCACAAAGCAAGGGGTTCTCATTTATGATCTTCTGTTGCTACATAGAAGTCTTCCAGATAGTCTAATCCAGGAAATTTATGAATAAATGTGCACCTTGACCTGAACTGATCATGAAACAAGAAATAATGACTAGGGTTTGGAGCATGTGGTCCATCAAGTTTAGTTAGGAAATTTACTTTATTGATTGCTATTCTGTCTTAGAAGTATTTCATGTTGGGCATGTGCCAATAGATTCATCAGGCAGGAAAAGTAAAAATGAGGCTCTGGACTTGATTATTCTTAGTTTCCTTCTAGTAGGACTGATTTTCCAAAGAAATCAGATTTCTCTTAATCATCCTCCAAAACTTTTTACAAGCCTTCACTTGTCCTAAGCTGAGTCATTCTTACAGTTTCCATGAACTGTCACTCTTATTGTGTGCTACACGTCTGTCTAGGCAAACCTATATCACTATTGGAAAAATTATTTAATGAAAATTCTGGAGCTGAAGTTGCAGCCATGTATCCTAAACATCAGTGTTTCTTTAGGCAGTGAGTGCATGAGCATTTTGTGGCATTAAAAGCTCATTGTAGATGCTAATGACACTAGTATTTACTTATTAGTCCTCCTCTATGTTTTAAATCAAATTATTATTCTCACATATTGGAAATATGCACTCTTTTCTAAAGAAACTCAGCACTTAAAACTGCTGCTTGGTTTGTTAGTTTCCCTTGTACATCTAGAAAAAATTATTAAAAGAAAAAAAGAGAAAAAGGAAGATTTCAGCTTATAATTTGTAAAACTGGGAATTTTGTTCTTGAAGTAGAGTTTGTTTGCAGAGGAGTATCTGCACTTTTCTTGGTTTCTTCTCCAGTAATGAACAAAACAATAAGTATAAATGCTAAGCTTCCACTGCTAGAGGACCCCTGGAAACTTTTGAATACTAAACTCAAGTTTCAAAGACCTCTCAAACTAGCCTTCTTTTTCTTCTCTTCTTCTGTGTTCTGGTCATTGATGATATTTCTTCTAAACTTGGATGTCCTCCCTCCAGAGCTTTACATTATGGGTGTGCTGCGATCTTTGACTGCATTTGTTGGAGCATGAACATAAAGAAATCTGTAATTAGACAGGGGCACGCTTGCCCCGTCTGTGTAGTAGAAACTGGAGGATTTTCATGGCACGCTCCCTGTGGTGAGATACAATTGCTGTCACAGGAGATCACTCTCCATTAAATGTAGTTTACAAAAGCAAAGTAAACACAGATGACCCAAATGACTGCCATCCTTGTTTGCTCAATAAATTACTGGCTTTACTGACTGGATTAACATAAGCCTTCAGGTACAGGGGAAAAAAAAAAAATCATTGAATCTCCTTGAAAATCTCACATTGCAAGGATTTTATGTTTGAGCCTAGGATGCTCTCCAAAAATTGTATTAGGATGATTATTACCATCTCTGGAGAGATGTTTATTTTGGAGGAAAAGTAGTCCTATTCCTATCTCTAGTAAAAACTTGTAAACACAGGATTTCACAATAGAAAGGCATTCTTGATCTCCAGAGAATTCTGAATATCACCTGCAGCTTTTGCTTTTGTTCTTCGTTGACCTATCTTCACCAAAGCCTCTGCAAAGCCTGTGTTAACAGTTAACCCTTAGGTGTAGATAACTATGAAAATGAACATTCATTATTTAGGCTAAAGAAAGTGATTTTCTTGATTTTTTGGGGTGGTTTTCTTTTGGTTGGGGTTTTTTGTTGTTGTTGGTTGTTTTTTTTCCAAACTATACTGTGGCAGAAAATAATTTGGTTGATATGTCTTTGGAAGTAGGGTTTTCTCATTTCAAAAATAGCACTTACACAAAACAGAGCAGAATGAACAGCTGGTATAATATTTATTTGAATCTCTATATTCTTCCAGAAAATGGTTAAATATTATATCTGAAACAAATAAAATATGTTTTAGCTGATAAAATTTGAGCACTATGAAAATGAAAACACTTTGAATAAAGCATCTTCCACAATACAGATTTTCACATGTATTGCAGATATACTTTGACAGATCTATGATCTGCCATTATATGCTAAAGCTTTATTCTAAGATTTTCTAGGGTAAGATATTTTGCAGGCTACAGCAGACCAAATGATGGATATCAAATACCTTTGCGTATGTTATGTCTAGAGCACTCAGACAGCAATCCATCAAGAACATAGTAAAAAAATAAGGAAGGAATACAGTCAGCGTGCTCAGATATTTCAAACTTTAGCCTAATGGTAGTATAAGCCCTATTTTTTTTTTAACTTTTTGAAATGTTGAGATGTAGTCATCAGTACCAATTTTGAAATGCCTCCACTCTGACTGAACTGCCAAAGCCCAAATGATCTTTAAGAACATGTAAATATATAGAAATTGCTATAATAAGTCAAGCCTCTGTCTATATATTTAATCTTCAATAGTCGGGATTGAATACGTCAGAAGAAGACACTAAAATCTCCATCGAAAAATCTGCCTACAGGGAAAATTTCTTCTGAATTCTTATTAGATAGTGCCTAGCTTATATCTGAATGCATGAAGATTTACAGCCCTCACTTTTTATTCCAAACTAATGTAACTTGACTCCTACTTAACTCTTAGCTTTGCTTATGCCTTTGGCCAATAAGTTCAATGGGTTTATTATGCACTAGGTAAAACTTTTTTTCCTTTTATTATTTTTAGATTTGTTAAATAGAAAATTAAAATGTTGCTATGAATGCCCATTTCCCCTACTCTGAGACTTCCTTAGATTTATACTAATCTGGTCACTAGCTGGTTGTACAGTAACAATATTATGTGGTTCAAAACTATAAATTTCAGAAATTTCACAACTCTCTGTAATGAATAATAGAATCACAGAATCATAGAATCATTAAGGTTGGAAAAGACCTCTAAGGTCATCGAGTCCAACCGTCAACCCAACACCACCATGCCCACTGAACCATGTCCCTAAGCACCTCATCTATACGTCTTTGAAATACCTCCAGGGATGGTGATTCCACCACTTCCCTGGGCAGCCTGTTCCAAGGCCTGACCACTCTTTCAGTAAAGAATTTTTTCCTAACGTCCAGCCTAAACCTCCCTTGGCGCAACTTGAGGCCATTTCCTCTCGTCCTATCACTTGTTACTTGGGAGAAGAGACCAAGCCCCACCTCACTACAACCTCCTTTCAGGTAGTTGTAGAGCACGATGAGGTCTCCCCTCAGCCTCCTCTTCTCCAGACTAAACAATCCCAGCTCCCTCAGCCGCTCCTCATAAG
>VZTQ01011988.1:29421-45839 GCA_013400755.1 Pelecanoides urinatrix
TCCCTCAGTACCCTCGGGTGGATCCCATCCGGCCCCATAGACTTGTGCTGGTCCAGGTGGCATAGCAGGTCGTTAACATCTTCCTCATGGATTATGAGGGCTTCATCCTGCCCGCCGTCCCTGTCTTCCAACTTAGGGGGCTGAGTACCCTGAGGATAACTGCTCTGACTATTAAAGACTGAGGCAAAGAACGCGTTGAGTACCTCAGCCTTATCCTCGTCCTTAGTGGCAATGTTCCCCCCCACATCCAATAAAGGATGGACATTCTCCTTGGCTCTCCTTTTGTCATTAATATACTTGAAGAAGCTCTTCCTGTTGTCTCTCACAACAGTGGCCAGGTTGCGCTCTACCTGGGCTTTTGCCATTCTAATTTTCTCTCTGTACGACCTAAGGAGATCCCTGTACTCGTCCTGAGTAGTATGAAATACTTTTTTCCTATAATCTTCCTTTATTAAATTTAAGGGGTTTCAATACTGAAAAAAAGACAGGTAGCAACCACTGTAAAAACCATCTTTTCTCTGTAAGGTTCTAAATTCAAAGTTAAAACTGGGAATACTCCCTGCTACCCTGGTTTACAACTTGAGAGACTGAAAGAGACAAGTGAGTGTCTCTATAATTAAGACCATGCCCAAGCTCAACTGTAGGCTTACTAGTTAGCCTGTCTTTAAGGCTAACTTAAAGACCAGAAGTCTGACATCAAAAGCATTATGCTTCCTAAACCAGCTAAGAAAAACTGGACACATTGTTCTTAGTTTAATATCTACTGATAGTTTGAAATGCTGTCATATATAAGTCCAGATATATCATTTCTCTCTACCAAATCCAAATATTTTACAGCTCCTTTAAAATTTCTAACTAAAGAAGAGAAGGTTGTACTTCAACAGCTGGACACTCCACTACTTATCCTTGCATGAACAATGTGTATCACACTTTGGCTCAAGTTGTTAGACAAGGTTCACATGTCTTTCTTTTAAAGAAAGATGGGAGCATGTCTTTTTGCAACTGATTTAATCAAAAAGACAAGCCACATCCTCCTTCCACATATACAAAGAATAAAAACAATAGATAACTTTCCCAGTTAAGTTCAGTGCTAAGTTCTACTTCTCATCACATTTCCTAGACAAAATCATCACTGTCTTTGACTTTATGACAAAGTTTGAACTCTCTCAGTTCTCTGCTCTCTGATATTTCAAAGACGACAAATACCAGTCAAACACTGCTGCTGAACACTTGCTCTACCTACTGCATGTCTAGGACCAAAGTCACTATTGTTTCCGTAGCTACTAAGGCAATACATAAATAATTCTATTTTGTTTAAATGCTGCTAATCTAGGATATGCTTATGTCACAGCCAAATATAAGAACAATACGTTGTTTCTGAGTATATTCCTCTGCTGCCTTTTCTCTAATTATTGTCTTGTCCCTAAAAACTCCCAGAGTTGTTTGTACAACATATAGCAAAAAGGGGTCTTAGTGACAGTAAGACAAACTAAGAACATAAATGATACACAAATCAGTGCAAGATAAAAAATTCGGTCCTAGCTTCTAGTGCGCCACTGCTCAATATATGATGAGATGTAGGTAAAGCAACAATTTAAATAAGGCTTTAATGTTTTAACTATGAACACTAGTGACCCCAATGGAACATGAAAAAAGGAAGACTAGCATCTTTCAGTAATCCAAATACATATTTAATATCCTTCCAAACCAGACTTTTAGTTCTAATTCTTTTTTTTTTTTTTTCTTTTTACTTTTAAATGTCTTCAGCAGCTTCAGTTTGCATACACACACATATGTGCATATACTTAAAAAAGAGAGAGAGCCCAAGGCAGGGTGATTGTCCAATACACTTTTTGTCTGTATTTTACCAGAAATTGTGGCAGGTGATGCTAAAACTTGCATACTTCCTCCCCTGTCTCTGAGGGGTATTGAGCAGATTAATTAGTTCATGTCTGTACAGCACTTTGAAAGCACTCAGAGCTATATAATTAGTCCTATATATTACTAGGACAGCCTTGAATATCTTCAGTGACTCTGCTTCACCAATTTCCCTTGGTAAATTATGTCACTCTAATTGACCTTGGTCTTTGGAATATTTTCTTAATGTCTACTTTAATTTTCACATTTCTTGGATTTTGTTTGCAATACAATGGTTGGCTAAAAAATTTCACCTGTTTGAAAGATATTTTTCAAATGAGAAATACCCACAGAACAACTGATTAACCTTAGCCAGTAGGAACTTAAATAGAAATTTTAAAAACTTCCTATTGTATGATTGTAATAATCTTAAATATAGATTTTAAAAAGTAGACACAGGAGATATTCTGAATAAATTATTTCAAGGACTACCACACTTTTTACAAAACTGCTTACAAGTTACAGAAGGTTAGCTTTACTTCCATACCTTGACATGCTTCCTCAGCATTTCTTTTGCCTTTCTCAATGTACTTATTAATCCTCTTACTATGTAAGTACTTAATCATCATCACCTCACTTGTTTGATAATTTGAGGCATTCTTTTTGGTGGAAATGTCTTTATGATACTTACATATACTGCATATGCATATGCAAATAGGAATGTAAATATTTATACAGTCAAATAAGTATATAGTCATTTAGTTTTGGATTAAAGAAATGTGACAGTTTATTGGCTGAAAATTTGACTGGCAGTGAAATGGGCAATCTCAAAAAGGCAGAAGAGTTGAAGAAGCAGCCCCAGATTGACATGCAAGATAGAGGGGAGGGAAAGACATGGCTACCACCCTTATTTCCCATTTTGTCCTTGGTGCAAAGGTGTGTAAAAGTGTCCATCCTTCACATTTGTGAACACAAGAAGCAGCAGAAAGAATAATCACTGCTCTTTGGTCTGTTATCAGGTCAAGACAACTTCTGACTTAGGAAGTTACCTTCCTCCATTTCGAGGGTGAAAGGCTTCTGGGGCCAGCAGGGGCAGGCTGGAAAGCAGTGCTAGGAGGTTCTCTGATGGACCTGCAATCTGACAATGCAGCTGCCACTTGAGTATTTCCTCCCACTTGCTGACTGCCGGTCTGAATGAAAATCCTCTGCACGGACTTTCTCTGTCTGTGAAGCCTGATGCTTTCTACAATCCTCTGCTCTCTCCCCCAGCTTTTTCTCTAACATTATTTCCTGTCAATCTTTCCTGTCTTTCTTCAGGTACCACTTCCCATCAAAATGTCACTGAGAAATAAAGACAAAATGAGTAAACAGAGGCATTAACGTTTTTTTTCCCCCATGTAATAACTGTACATTCTTTCTTTTTTCTTATTTCTCTTTGTTTTTAGAAGGACTTCATAGTTCTTGTCCTCATAGATTTCTTATTTCTCCATGTTTGTAATCATGCATAACACAAGAAGGGAGGAATTTCATCACTAGCCTCAGGGAAATTATAAATAGTACTGCTAAAGAACTGCAGTATAGGACAATCCTCAACCGTATAGAAACATGCAGACAGAGAAATTTGATCTAACTACAATTATGAGGTACACGTCAATACTTTTATCCAGGGAAGGTACCACAATCTGCCTGGAATTTCTGCATGTCATTCTTTATTTTAATAAAGTTCTAGAAAAGATAACAGAAAATAGTACAAGCATCCTAACCCTTTGTCCAGTCCTTGAAATGACCTACACCAAAAAGGAATATCTTTTCAATTCAGGTCAGTTAAAGATTTCCACTGCAACTGCAAATAATGTATTGTCTCTCTCATAGTACAGGCCATCTGTGTTGCCCCGTAACCGGGCTTCACACAGGTTACTGAGGCTGTGGACAGAGAAATGATCTAGACCATTTAAATAGTGCAGCTGTTCAAATGTACTGCCTTATTTCTGAAGTTGAGTGCTGCTGAGATAGAAAGAACCAGTGAAGCTATAAGTTCATATGTGATCAAATTTGATGGGGCTTTTCAAAAGATAATGAAACTAAAACTGTTACCACAAATTCACACTCTAAATGGGAAAAATATAAGTACAATAATAGAAATTCTTTTGACATTTTCATTAATTGCTTGATGTGTGATCTAGTATTTATAAACATAAGAAGCTGATTTGCTAAGTTACAACCCCCTAATCTAAGATGTTTTACTGGGTTTATTTACTGTTCGTTTTAGGTTTTTCTTCTTCCCTTTTTTACCTGGTGCTTTTATTAAGGTGAAGTTTTGAATTATGGTCTCCAGAGAATCACATTGATCGCAGGAGGGTCGGCTCTCAGCCTGACACCTTCCAGGTACTCCTTCCCTTCTCTACCTCTCAATGTTCATCTTGCACTGCAACACTGACACTTTCTTTACTGTCTTCTTGCTTCAGATATTTGAGGTCACTTGGCAAGTCATGCTGAGCGTTGTATTGTCTCTGTTTCAGACAGGTACACAAGTGTCTGTTTTTAAGCATAGATATAAACCCACTGACATTGAATCCTTAACAGTTTATTTAGCAGAAATTTTGTTTGCTCCGTTACTTTAATCTGTGACAAAAGAGGGTTTCCTTGTAGACATGATTGTTTGCAAGCTCCTTCTGCCATGCTCAGTGATGCTCCCTCCCTTCCAGATATGTGTTCAGTATGACCTCAAATAGGTCAAGTTCCCAAATTGCTTTAGTAGAAAAACAATATTAGAAAAATATATCGTTTTTCATAAACAGGCTACACAAAAATCATGACATAAGAACCAAAAACAAACATGCCTTGGATAACAGCTTACTTTGAAAATCTATTCCTTTGACAATATCCTATGAACAAATGTGGGGGGAAAAAAAAGAAAAAAAAGAAAAAAGGATTTGAAGTTATGCATGTATTTAATAGCTGTGGTGAACCATTACCAGAAGGATTTCAGAGAGCTATGGAAATAAAAGTCCCTGCTGGATTTCCCCAGCAATGCAGGAGTGTTCAGTAAAGTACAGTGTCTACTGCTTTCCTCAGATAACTTTTGTAATTTTTCAAAGGATGTCAGACTGTGGCACTAAGCTTCACCTAATTGTGTCTATAAAGTGGCAGTGTGCAGTCTCTAGCTCAAAAGATGGAAGGTATCCAGGTGGGCATATTGCTTCCAAGCAATATAATGTTTGGAGGTAGAGTCCCCCACGATCGATGAACATGTCCAGTCTGTCTCCGCTCCTACTTCCAAAGCAGTTTGGCTGTGCCCCGGAGAATGACGTATGACTTCAGGTCTACCAAAAGTTATCCACTCTCAGCAGCTATGACAGGGACAAGGTGCCATTTTCCACGCTTGCCTGAATGCCTCATCTCTCAGGATTGATGGCTTTGTGAGTGGGTGCAAAGATCAAACTGTTTCATAGTGATGTGTCAGTCAATTCTTAAACTTTAGCACCATTCTGAGCTGGGGATGTGCCCTTGATGAGTGTACCCACTAAAATAAAAGCCAAACAGAAGAATACAGAGCCCTACACATCCCTCCATATTCACTTTAACATTCTCTGAGGAGGAAAACAGAGACAGTTTGTCTTAAAAACTCTCTGAATTCAACAGTTCTCAATAGAACCACTTAAGATGTTTAAGGATGATATAACTCCTGAAACGTTAAATTATCAGGAAAGATTTGTTTCATTAGTCCTTAGACATTTAACATTTCATATAGGAAATGGTAATTAACACAAAGATAGTCTTTAGTCCCATGAGAAGATGTTGGCCTTCACATAACCAATAGCTATGCCAAGCAAAGGTTACAGTTATTTATTGCACTGCTTTCTGTCTTCAGTAAGGTTTTACTCAATAAAAATTAACAAGATCGCTTTTCCTGGTATGTATTTTGCATCTTGAAATAAATTAATAGAAAATACATGGTAAGTTGTCTGCTTAAGACTAAAAAGGCTGTCTTACTTTAAGGTATATATTCTACAGTGTAGTGTGCTGAGCTTGTTTAAAGCAATAAATATGTTGCTTATCCTGCAATACTGCTTAGTCAAAGAATCACTTGGGAGATATGAGTAGGAGAAAGGGCTAATTACTTAGATCTCTATAACCCAGAATAGTTCAAGAAGCATTGGAAAGTTTATTTACTAAATAGGCCTAAACAGAACAACTTTTAGCAGGTTTTAGGGCATGGTTAAACAGAGACCATCTATTTTTAGGTAAAATATATTCAGAGCAAAAATAATTTCAATCCCTTCTAATCCACATCTAACCAGAGTACTGCCTTGTAGTGTGTAATACAAAACACCACTACTAGGTCCATGAATTTTGATAGACAGCACTGTTTGAGTGCTAGTTCTCAAGCTTCTCCTTTGAGCACACTGTGCAGTTTTCTGCAGAGGATGAAAGTGGAAGGAGGGGAGATGAAAGCTTGTTTGCTAAAAAAAGTCCTCTAACATGGACAAACAGGTGCTTTTATCTTTTGTTGTTTGTCTGTGTGAGACCATTCTAGTGTATCACATCTGTTGGGGTTTCATTTATTTTCCATATGGATGTGTGATGTATCCTGGGATATTAATGTATAAAATCCATAGATTTTGTTGATTCTCTTGTGGAGGTACCTTACTGGGGTAGTCGTGAAAATAAGTGCAAGAGGTTTATATTTGTTGCTTTATGAGTTTCAACTCCATGTGCTGTATGCTGACCCATGGGAAAAAAAAACCAACAACAACATCCAAAACCTGAGACGAATAAAGACTGGAGGTTAATTGGGAAATTTATTTCCAGGTATGATTGTCTTTCAGCCTCAGCTGTGTTGTTAAATTTTCTGTGTTTGTGCTGGGAGACAATAACATGAACAACAAAGATTTTGGACCCAGGGTCTCATTTTTGCACAGCAGTATTTGAAAGGCATGTTTAAAATAAGATCTCCTTTCTTATTCCTCATAAAATCACTACCATTGCTATTGTATTGGGTGTATTTCCACAAAATAAATGCTGATTATACCTAAGACCTTGACAGTATTTATCAGCCAGTTTGGTGCATTTTAGTTGGTGGCTAGTCTTGAGAAGATAAATATAATGGAAACTTTGGCAATTTAAAGTCAATATATATATAATACAGCTATATATGGTATAAAACTAAACAAATTAAGCGTAGAAATATGTGAAATTACATAAGCAGAATACTTTTAAATGTCTTGGAAGTGATTCAAATATTTATACTTTCATTTCACCGATGTTTTGACAAATCATAGCAAATCTGCTGCATTTCTAATTGCTATTTCTTCTTTTAAAATATATTTTTAAAATGTGAGTCTATGTGAGGGGGGGAGGGTCCATCTGTACATGCATTCATTTTTTTCTCTTGATAAGTAATAAAATAGAAAAGAAAAGCCTTTTGTTTCTAGATAGTTACATATAGACTATCTATTATCATTAAGCAAATTTATTATACAGATTTAAGTTGAGGACTGAGGACTATTTAGGAAAATATTATAACTATGATTAAGTATTTCAGAAATCTTGTATGAGGTTCCCTGTACGGAATATGTGAGACAAAATATATGATGAGTTTGAAGAAGCAGAAAACTGGCTTTAATAGAGTTGTCCACATGTTAAATAATGTTAGATCATAATGAATTGGGGCCTGAACTGGAAGGTGAATTTCAGGGGAGTGCTCAGATCCTTCTCAGTAACTTCTCATGTCTCTTGGGGCCAGTGTGTTATAATCTGATTTGCATTTTGTACTCTAAATTTCACAGCAAATTTCACTATTCATAACACTAAGAGATTTCAAAATTCTATTCGGGTCCAACATACAGAATGCAGAAATTCTATTGCTGCTACAAGTTACCAAGCCATAGGTATAATAAATTTGTAATTTCTGTTGCTTACAATTTTAGAAAAGAAATGAGAATGTAAGGGTTTGATAACTGCCTCTTATAAAAGCCAAGAGATGCAAGAGAAAAAGAGGCGAAAAATTGAAGAAAAAATCATTAATTGCTGATCACTGTCAATTTCTTCAGAAAGTTAATGCACTTATCAAAAAAACTTGTTTGTTCTGTGCACAGAATTGAGCCAGTTCTTGGTGTAGAATGGAGTAATTTAGTAACAATGCACAGCAGTGTTACTCTTCTTTAACAATAATGCAACTGATTAGAGTAAAACCATACAATAGTCATCTAAGAGCTATCAATCAGCTATTGCTGTAAAAAGCAAGGATAAATATTATTCATTCTTGGAAATAAAACTAAGAGTAAATTAAACTGTTTTAATTAGAAAATAAATCAAGATCTAGTCCAAAGTATTAAAGCCTAGCTATAAGTATTCATCTGTTTCTTTTTTTAATATGCTATATCTGAACTCCATGCCTCTGAAAGAACTTTAGTTTTTTAACATCCACAAGGAAAATAACTTCTTTATTTCAGTTTATAATCTATAATTTGTGCTCAGATAAAATTATCTAGAAACATTACAGGCCTTATATAGATAGATAGTAACTACTCATTAATTCCTCCTTCCCCAAGTTTCTAATGTAGAAATATCCACATAAAAATTATAGATTTCTTTATTTATATGAAATCACGCTAAAAGATAACATTCAGTTCCAGAGCACTGCCCTGAATCTAAAGGACTTAGTCTTTCACACCACCTTTCTAACAAACTTGTGTGTAGTATCTGTCAAACCATTGGAGTACACTACAGAATATTCACACAAAAATCTAAGATTATTCCTTTAAAAGATAAAAAATTACAATAAAAATCCCTAGAACAAGTTACAAATAGGTCAGCTAATTCTGACTTAATCCAATGATATGTGGACAGTAAAATAAATATTCATTTCAAATTAGCCACTAATTATAAATATTACCTACACATCACAGATACCTGCATCACTCATCTGTAAACTAATTAAGTAGCAGCATCTGCATACAAATTATGATGTGTGCTGTAGGAAACAAGGAAATAAAGTGCTAGCCAATTTCTGTAACACTCAGTGAATAAATACAGAATTATAAAAAAGGGTTTATTTGACATTTATTTTCAGTTCAACATACATTCTACGTCTATGGACACATATGTTGATAAACCTAAATATCCACAAGCCAATGGAAATAACATTCAAACACTTGTTTAGACAAATGTGGTATGGCTCACATCCTGTGATTCACTACCGTGGCATACAAAGAGCTATAACATAACCATAGTACAGGAAGGATCAATTCACCAAGAGAATAATGCAATAATCTCACAAATGCTGGCAATTTAATTGTGCCCTTGAGGACAGTGAAGCATTCTCAGTTATTGAATTTTGGTTGCTATGAAGTAGGAACTCCAAAATAGAGAGTCAAGGATGGGCTTAGCAGGTTCTACACACTTTTTTACTTAAAAATAAATAAATAAAAAAAACCTTAAACTAACAAAACCATAAGGATTATTTGACTTTCAACAAATTCTCATTACTTAATGCAAGATCAATCAATAGTAAATAAATCCAACACCATAGCTACCCAGTGACACATCTCCCTCTACTTCAACTATTTCTCTAGTGGAAGCTCCCAAGTGACTAGAGGGAATAATCAGTCATGCCTTCAGCTCAATCAAACTTTAGTGATGGACACTTCTATTATAAGACTTGATGCAAGTGCAGCACTCCTCATGGAGCATAGGCGATCCTTCAGAAGCAATTAATTTTCTTCAGTGACTATCATGGGGATCACCCAAAACTTGGCTGATTTAACATATTCATGACTGTGATACTTTCTTTTGCATTTTCATGAATTTCAAAATCAACATGCAATTTTCTAATGGTTTCAAAAAGCCCATTTCTATTGAATCTGAACTTTGGCATAGTTTTGTTTGGATGTGAACTAGTCATCGTCTTCCCTGCAGCTGAAGCCAATGCTTTCAGGTGTCAAGCTAGATAAATATGCTGTGTGTCCTTTTAAATCTTTATGAAGCTCATTGTTCCCAGTTCCAGGAAATTATGTTTATGATCCAAACACACTTCTGTCTCCAAGTTAGCTTGTGTGTCATCCTGTCTATTCTCTATTAAAAGCTATCTTTAAGCCTCACTGTTCTATTCTTATTTGGGAATATTCATGTAATGAAGCTCTCTGACAAAAAAAGAGTTACACATTTGTATCCATGTCCACGTATAAGAGGAAGTGGTATTACTCTTCTTTATCCATTTGTCACAAAACAATGCATTTGCACTGGGTAAATAACTACGTTTAGAACACGCTAAGTATGTCACTGAGTCCCTTTGCCCCTTTCCATTATGGAGGGGGGGCATTATTGCACATATGCACAGCTCTACTCAACAGTATCTGAAACTCACATAAGAAATTGTTTATATAGGATGCAGGAGTCAATGGTCTGACTCACTAAACCTGATAGGGAGAAGAAACCCTACATATAAACCAATACTCCACAGAATGGTGATGATGAAAGGCAGCACCCATTTGGGATAGCAAAACTTCATACTTTGTCTGAAAGATTAACACTAGCTTTAAATAACCGTTTGAATTGTCCTTGGGAGTTGTCTTGAACCTTCACCTCAGTCTCAAGCTTTTAATTTGAAGTTATACTAGAGAAAGACCAACAGATAAGGTGCTTTTTGCACTATTTCTCTATATTGATTTTTATACAGCACCTTATTTCTTAAACTGTGCTTTCTAATACCAAAAATGCACTTTATCTTTTTCTTAAAATATGTTAGTTGTATGCATGGCTGCTGAAGTTCCCAGTGCCCTATGTGCCAACCCTAAATAGGAGTCTTCCAAAAGTCATCAAAGTTCTTCTTTGTTCTGCTAGAAGGCATGTTTTGGAAGTTGAGAATGCATATTGTCAGTTAGAGGTTAGCCAGATGGTGGTGAGAGCAGATGTCAACCATAGCTTCTTAGCATGCATCAAGGATATTAGGGAGAAACCTGAGATGTTGGGGTCTGCAGCATTCTCGAGGGAGAGCCACTAGAGCATTTCTTCAGTGCGTTGACGCTTACAAAACTTTTATGTTGATCACAAAAATTGTCTCATGTAGCTTTTATGCCATTCAATGGCCACAAAACTCTATTTTCCACAGGGCTATGATGCTCTCTAAACTTGTTTATGACTATTTCAGACCTTCTTTTCACAAATTTGTCTTTTACAGGATATCAGTTTCACACACTGAGCCACATGATATCCTCCCATCCTATCTTACTGTCATGGTTGTCTTGATCTGTAAAGTTCATCTTGTAATGGAAATTTGGAAGGTATCACACTTGAGATTTTAATGAAGTCGTATTTGTCAAAAATAGCTTTAGAGAGTGATTCAGTATGAATACTAGACTTTTCAATTATTTAAAAAAGAGTAAATAATTTGGATATGTCAGAAGAGTTTGTTCATATCATTTAAAATAGTTTTTAATTTTTATATTAAACCAATCATGTTATGAAACAGTTTTTCTACTATTCTCTGAGCATGAATGTTGATAAAAGAGTTTTTAAACATTTTGTTGAGTTTGGTGTCATCCACAGTCTTTGAACGGACAGAAAATTATATAATTTTTCATTTTTAAAAATTTCACTAAAAATAGCCATTCCTGAATTTGACTACCTTTTACAGCTGCTTTTTGAATTTGCCAAAGAATATCTATTTTTACCTAAATATAATCAAAATATTTGCCATACTTTATGCATATACTGTGAACTGTGAGACTGTAAAAAATAACTAAACTGAAGTGTGGCCAAGGTCAGCATTAATAATCCCACTCTCTACTGTCTAACCTCAGTAAAACTGTATAAGCATATGTTGAAAAACATTAAAATTAAAGAAAGGGTGATGAAAAACTATTATCAGTGTAGCTTTTTTCTGGGGGTAAAGGAATTTGTTTCTGGACTTGCAAAATGGTTTGATATACCTGCTACAAGGATTTATACACATTTATTAAAAAAGTTTAAAAAAGAATCCTGCAATTTCTTTCCTCTCAATGTAAAATGTATATATTTAATATATATATTTGTATGTATATAAAAATAGTTTTACATCTATACATACAGATGAGTAATTCCTAGATTTCTGTACATAAAACTAAATGATGAGTTCTTTATTTCAATTCTATTTTCAGTTCAGTTTTCAGTTTACCACATTAGGTTTTTTTAGTACTTCATGTTTTTTCTTTACCAGAGCCCATTTTATATTATAAACTAATTTTTGTGAAGTAACTTATTCTTAATGTTTTAGATTTTAAATAATATTATAAAATAATAATTTTATCAATATTAGTTTCTTTTCTGACTTTAACTGTCACTCTTTAAAAAAAATATCTTGACATCAGAATGCAGAACAATTTTGAATAAAGTAAGCAACCAATTTTTAGGTCTTTATTTTCTTTTTTTCTCATGATAGGCTCTGTAGGTTTGTTTTTATTCATATAAGCGTAATTGTTTAGGAAAGGCAAATCTAAAGAAATAGGTCTCTTTAAGTCTACTATAAGAATGAAAGGACCCTAAGGCTCTAAACATAAAGTCAATTCTTTATTTAGGATGCTGGACACACAGACTCTTTAGCTGTCCTGAACTATCAGTTATGAACTGATGATGCTCAGTGCTTCTGAGCAGTGTTTTGCATTAATTGGACAGATTATAAGTTATTTCATTGTTTGAATGAGGTGCAAGCTTTGGTGTTTGTGGAATGAGTACCTGAACAGGACTTGTAAAGATGATTCTGCTTTACTTCAGTATAGAACTGGAGTAAAGCTTTTGACTACAAAAAATGTACAATAACAGAAGTAACTTTCAACACATTCATTGTGGTCTGATTTGGGTCCATATTTCTCATGGATTGATCCTTATGTTTTGGAAGATTTCCCATAATACCCAATTATGGTGCCTATAGACATTTTAATGGACACAGGAAAATAAAGGTATGATTATATGTACAGAATACAGACCTTTTGATACTCAAGTTAGAATGGGGAATTCACTGCCATAAGCGGCAGTGGCCACCAACGAGTGGCCACCAAAAGATCCTGTAGTAAGTAGAATTAGATGCAAAACCTTTCTCTAAGGCTTAGTACTTCTCAATAACTTATGCACACAGGCTCATTAACATCCATGCTATTGATATTCTTAGTTTTTTTAACAAAGAATCCAACTTTCAAAAAGTTTGGATTCTTTTCCAAAGAATCAAAAAAAAAAAAGATATCTGTTTGTCTGTTCTTAAATTTTTACATTCTTTCCATCTGGCAAATGCTTCTGTTATTATGGTGACAAGAGCCAGAAATAAGTATAAAGATACATAGATGAGATTTTTTAAGAATTTAAGTATTTTGCTTTTGCAGTTAATAGTTGTTAGAACACTCACTGAATGACTCCGGTAAAACACCAGAATTTTCTACAGTACTTGTGCCTGCACTCCTAATTACAGTGCCTTTCCCATTAAACTTCTGAAGACTGAAATTCTCCTGTGTCTATCCTCTGTAGAGCAGATGGAAGGAAACTATCAGTCCTGAGCAGTTCTTCAAATCACTTGGTTTGGAAAGAGCAACCTTGACTTTCAGAAATAAATTTGATTATAAATAAGTCTGTTTCTCAGTGGCTTTGGGGAAAGAAATTTTTCTATCCCACCCAAAAATAATGAAAGAGAGCACTAAAGAGAAGGACTACTGATCTGTAAATTACTATCCATGCCGATTTTGGTATATTTTGCATAATTTCTGTTCAGTCCTTCCATCTCTGATATTTCTGGGGCCAGTATTCTTGCTCTGCTGTTGGAATAGTGGAATCTTAGTGATAAACCAGGTTTGTGCTGAGACTGTGATTAAAGGTGACTAATGAGATTAGGTCCCAGTCAGTCAGAGGCAGACTTTGCTATAGTTGGTATTAGCAGCAACATGGCAGATACAAACTGGGGTGAGCAGTAGTGGGTTAAGGTCTTTAAAAGTTCCAGTAGTGGTCAATAGGAGACACAGATCTGAAATAATTCAGGTAATACAAATAATTTTTTTGTCTTCCAGTTGAGAAATAAATATTTTCACAGAGTAGATTTGTTTTCAATTATAAGTCCACAAAGATGAAAACCCGGGAGGAGTTCCTCAGAAGAGCAGTTGATTTGGGTCTGATTATTTGCAAATTAGCACAAGTGCTTGGTAGGAGACCAGGCAAACCTCCTCACCTCTTTCCCTCAATCTGTGAAACTGCCATTGGTGCTCAGGGTTAGATTATAAGACAAGGACCTGAGAAAGGAACAATGAAACAGACACTTATCATTCTAATGATACTTCTGTGTGGGTCTTGTACATTAACATTAAATTGTTACTAAATCTGGAAAAACATACTGTTCTAATTGGAAAAGGAGATAAAGCAAAACTTTTTGTTGACTTCAAGATCATGGAGTATGATAACAGCAAATAATTATTTTTAGTCAATTTAAAAAGCCATGATAAACCATGTCTGGTGTTATTAAATGCTAATAATTATCCTGAAATTATTCAGTAATAATGTCAGTAATATGATATACTATAACTTATACAATTCTTATGTTTTTAACCAGCAATAGATGTGCATTGTTTTAGCAGTTACTGAGGTTAAAATATGGATCTGTTCTTTCAAAAGGAAACTTACTCCTTGGTAAATTATCTGGATAATTATCTTATCTAGAAGGTAATTTGAAGGTCACCAGTTAGTGTGCTAACTGACAATAGACATTCCTCAGCAGGTTTTTTATAATATTATAGTTTAGAATATGTAACTGTTTCCAATTATTTTCCTTATATTTTCTGAATTCCTATCAAGTTGCAGAACTACAGGAACCTTCAGCTTGACTTTTCTGCAAATGTCCTTTCTGGGGTTTTGTTGTTGTTGGTGGTTTTTTTTAATTTTATTTTATGTAAGATATATCTCATGCACAGCACTTTAAAGGTTCTTTCTGTTTCACAAGAAAAAAATATTCTAATGACAACTTTTGCTGTCTCTTAATTACACATTTGTTCATGTCAGAATTTTGCTGTTTTATGATAACAAGGGTATACCCTACAAAATGGAAAAACAATTTGGAAAAAACAATGCTCAGAAATGCCAGCTGGGAAAATCCCATGGACATCATCACTGAAGATGAGACCAAAACATGGGGTTCAGGGTATCTATGGGAAAACTGGCATTTATGCAGCTGATGATTGGCTTTTTATGTAGGTGGTTTACTTCTCCAAAATAAATGTTACACAATTCTTGTTCTGTTTGTTTGCTTTTTAATGAGAAAGAATATTTCTTATTCAGGAACAGCTCTGGGGTAGATTGTCATAACACCATCATGGAAAAAGAAATACTATCACAGCAAGAGATCCCAGAAACTCTGTATCTAACAAAGAACTATTCTCAGGGACATCTTGGATGAGAGTATGAGGAATGATGACAAATATGAAGACAAGGAATGTGGCTAAGAAAGACCAGTGCCCTTTTAGTAAGTTACTTCCACTATTTGAGCTAGACTAATAGAACAACCTCTAAAGTCTCTGAGAAATTGCTGTATCACTGCTCAACTCAATGGACTAGGTGTCATGTAAGCACATAAAGAGACGTGAACTCTTTACATTTTGTGTAGAGAGCTGTGATTTTCTACAAGAGAAAGATTTTTGTTATTCCTCCGCTTGACTTCTACATGTTTGAATGTAATTTGAAACAAAGTTTTAGTAATTATCAAATGTTTTTTTTCCTTAAATAAGAAAGTATGCATAAGCTTATATTGTGTAAAATTACATTGCCAGTCTTTTGACTCAAAATTGAACATTTATTTGCCAACATCTGTCCAACCAAAACACTGATTCTGAGAATGATTATCTGAGATGTAATTATAGTATAATCCACCTCAGTCAAATACCAAGTTAATTTGTGCTTGAGTTGTCACAGTCCTTTTGCATATGTAATGACCCTGCAAAATTACTTTACAAGTTACCTACCTAACCATACTTATCAGGATAATACAGAAAATAAAATAAGATAAAAATAATTAAAAAAAAAAACCCATCTGATTTATTTTTCATATACCTGGCTCTGATCGTGTCTTTTCACTTCTCTGCATCTTAGTTTCCTTGCTCTAAAATGAGTACTAAACTCCTTTGTAAAGTGCTCTGCAATCCCCTAAAATTGTTTTGTAAGAGTATGATATTATATGGCTTTATTATTGTTTACCTACACTGTTAAAAAATCCTGTCATGACAGAATCAAGCCTGTAAGGATTGATGAAGGCAGTTAAGGAAAGATTCAATATTTGGTTCCCAGTGCATAGAAGACGAAAAGAAACTACAAAGTAAAGCCCTATAAAAGGCTGAGGATAAGGCTGAGGTACTCAACGCGTTCTTTGCCTCAGTCTTTAATAGTCAGAGCAGTTATCCTCAGGGTACTCCCCCCCCTAAGCTGGAAGACAGGGTCGGCGGGCAGGATGAAGCCCTCATAATCCATGAGGAAGATGTTAACGGCCTGCTATGCCACCTGGACCCGCACAAGTTTATGGGGCCGGATGGGATCCACCCGAGGGTACTGAGGGAGCTGGC
>VZTQ01011988.1:46450-73981 GCA_013400755.1 Pelecanoides urinatrix
ATTCTTTACTGAAAGAGTGGTCAGGCCTTGGAACAGGCTGCCCAGGGAAGTGGTGGAATCACCATCCCTGGATGTATTTAAAAGACGTATAGATGAGGTGCTCAAGGACATGGTTTAGTGGGCATAGGGGGTGTTGGGTTGACGGTTGGACTCGATGACCTTAGAGGTCTTTTCCAACCTTAATGATTCTATGAAAAGCAATATGATGTAATCATGTTTAGCTGTTTGATACAAGGCTGTTTGGTTTTGTTTGTTTGTTTGTTTTTGGTTTTGCATTCAGGCTATCAAAATGCTTAATACTTCATGAAAAGGCAAATCGGACAAAAAAAAAGCAACAGTAATTATTAAAATAATTGCAAGGAGCAAACTGTAAAAAAGATATTATGGCTGAATACAGATGCAACATTCTTTAAGTATATTGCCAAAAATTTTGCCAGCTCTCACCTTGTGTCCCTAGAGATGCATAGGGGGTATGTTTGCTCTTACTCTGTTTAATCTCTGATTTTTCTGTTTAAATTGGATAGTTCAGAAACCCAGCCTGTCAACAATCCTCCATTATTTGGATGACTTTCCTTTTCTTTCTACAGAGTGCCAGAAAGCACATCCATAAATCAAGACTCCCTTTGAGCACAGGAAATCAAATAATTTAGAAATTACTGTAGAAAGCAAAGATGTTGCTGATGGTAAGGCACAAAAATGGGGAGTCAGGATGTGGATATGGGTGCCATTTATGGTTCAGTTCACAATCCATGAGTAATGTGGAACATAATCCCTCACAATCTCAATTTCCAGCTAAGCATCACAAGGATAAAAATAGCAGCAAATTTTATTGAGGCTTGGGGAGATCAAATCCATGAACGTTGATAACACCTATGGGGTAGAGTGATAAAGGATAGGAAGAGATTAATAAAAAGGGAGGAACAATGTATTTGCTGCAGAGAACACCTCTGCAAAAGCTCCACTTCCACATTCTTCAGGCCTTGGTAAAGCCTCCAAATGGAGTTCTGCAACAGAGCTTTTAAAAAGACCCTTCTTAAAAAAAGGAGAAATCCATTTTCCACTCAATTCCAGTATATTATCTGTGCCTAACTTTACACTTCTTGAAAAATCTCATCTTAAATGCTTCACTTTGTAAAGAGTGAATGGATTGTCCTCATGGGTCTCCCTTGGCCACTTGAAGAAAAGCCCGAGTGAATTTCCTACCATATATAAATTCAGTACAGCTAGTACATGTTACAACTGATGCATGTTTGTATTGTGTTCACTTTTAAGCTATGGAGCTTTAAGGACTATAGATCTTAGTTCTGAACCTTTTCTCCACCTTGAGCGTTCAGCTTAATTTGATATGGCTTTTTCCATATTTTTCCTTTGAGGTTCCTGACTGACATACAGACAAAGAAGGCAGCTCTAGCTTCTTCAAATATGCATCCATTGGATAAAGAATTTGGTGTCACAACTGCATATTTTGGAGTTCTGCCCTCATTAGTCCCTAAATGAAGGAGTGGTATAAAGAACCGTAATACCATTGTTTCAGCAGTGTGCAGCAGGATATTACCTGAAGTATTCAGTTAATTCCACCTGCCTTAGTCCAAGAAATAAAGGAGAACACTGCTTAGAGATGAAGTCAAAAGACTTGTGGACTTCAGGAATTATTTTCTCACTGACAAACTCCTTGAGCAAGTCATTTAATCTCTTTGTTCCAGATCCTCAAAGGTGCTTAGGTATATAATTTCCATTAATTTCTGTCAGACTAATGAGGATCTATATGCCCTAGTCCTCTTTGTGAAAAATAGAGATTCTGCTTCTGTACATCACAGAGGTCTTCTGTGTATCTTGTCAAAATGTGTTCATTAATGTATATAGTTACTCTGGTGATGATGGTTCTGCCTAAGACAAAGTGATTTAATTCACCACATAATACCACTGAGACCAGGAGCTGGAAATTACTCAAAAGGCAGAAATATACCTAGATAAGAAAAAAAATACCCCAGTAATTTTATCAGGAAAAAAAAAAAATCTTTCAAATTTTGAAAACAGTTTTTCATGTCAGAAAGTGCAAGACAACTGCTACCTGTTGGAGAAAAGACAGGGGATTTTCCTCTGGGTGAGTTATTCCAGAACTGCTCTCTCCAGAGGCGATTACATCTTTCTGTGAAGTATCTGATATCTAATATTCACTGTTATAGCCAGAGTATCAATCCCAACAGAATCCACTTAAAATAAATGCCCTCTTTTTCCCCCAGATATCAAGTAGGAGTTGAAAGGATAATTGATGCACTGTTTTTTAAAAAGGAGAGAATTTAAGATGGGATTTTTCAAGGAATACAGGAGAGTGAAGTGCTGAGACCGTATTGGAATTCAACAGAAATAAAATTTTTTACTCCCTTAAAGTGCCTTGGAGAAGTTCAGTAGTAGAAACTCTATTTTGAAGCCCCTGCTGATGCAGAATACATAGAAAAAAGTTCCACGGTTAAGGGTCTTAAGGATTGTATCTATATGGTCTGATAACTTTAACCAGCATGTGTTGACCTGAGAACTGTGCCATGCATGAAAACACCAGCAGTGCAATGAAGAAATAGATTTTATTGGAGGCACAGTGGGCTTTGCTCCACTTCGAAATGGGGGTTAATACTGAACACTGGTTCCCATATT
This sequence comes from Pelecanoides urinatrix, assembly GCA_013400755.1. Classification (NCBI taxonomy): domain Eukaryota; kingdom Metazoa; phylum Chordata; class Aves; order Procellariiformes; family Procellariidae; genus Pelecanoides; species Pelecanoides urinatrix. Next base: position 49,103 of record VZTQ01011988.1, read on the forward strand.
CAGAAAAGACAAGCTTAACAGTAAGTGTGCTATTCACCCTTAGTATGGATCAATAGTCAATTTTGAACACTGCTTAGAAAGTATTCAGAAGGTAATTATATGATTGCAGAAAGGTGGGAGATTACTGCAGACAATATAGTATGACTGCTCTTTAGCTGAAGAATTTGGAGAATTTCAGGCAATGTCAGGTAGTCAGCAAATTTAAGGGCAGTAGCTTAAACACAAAAGAATTCTACTGTTCTTGAGAGTTTGTTTTTTAGTGGAAGAAAAGGCTAATTGTACCATACTGTTTTGAATTAAATACTGCATATTTACTGGGGATTTAGCACAATTTTGGGGGTCTAAGCATATGGAGTTGAAAGAGCTAGAATAAGCCAGAATAGAAGCCAGTTTAATAGCTTAGTATTTTCCTTAAAACATTTACTGAAAGCATGAGAATGGATGCATAGACCAATATTTGGAAAGTAATTCCTCAACCAGATCAGAGTACTGATTATGGGAAATATCAGGGCTTTACAAACATAAGCAAGAACCCTCCTTCCTAAATCATTACAATCTCCCATTAATTTAAACAGAAAACTCTATATAATTTATATGAATTCATAGCCTGGATGAAGAAGGAGTGTTAACACCTTCTAACCTTGCAAGGATGGATGACCTAACTAAGAGCTAAAGATCTTCCTGCAAGAATTTGCTAAGAGAACAGTTTCTGAACCATACTGAAAAAAGCAATTGGTATTATCTATTCAAATGGTATCTGGAATGTTGGGGTTTTTTTGTTTCAAATATACTATTAAAATCCTATGAATTTCTTTTTTCAAACCAACATTGATCAGTGTTGATAGTACAGCTAGAAAGTGATATCAAGTTTTATAAATCTAGTACTTTAACTTTAAAAATGCATGGAGAAGTTCTAGCTCCAAATTTCAGTTAATCGCTTAAACAGAATTCATAAAGCTTTAAAGTAGTGGAAGCATACAGTGATCAACATTTTCATGAGCACTAAGTTTGCAAATAAATTATAGTGATGATGATTCTTCAGCTGGCTGTGAGTGAAAAAGGAGTATGGGAATGGAAGGTTATTAAAAAACAGAAAATTCCCATATACTTAATATAAGTATGGATCATATCCCACCTGCACATGGGATAAGGCTAGAATGGTTTCTAAAGCAAATTTTCAAAATGTCATCGTCAGAACTATTCCTTTGGAGTGCATCTCTTGACAAAGAATTAAATATTATGATTAGTCCCAGAAAGGCAATGGACTGAAATATTTCTATTGCTTTTCTTGATAAATCAGCCTCAATAGAGGCTGATTACATTTGACATACAAGAGTAAGAAACTCCAAGCTGGCATCTCCGAATCACTGGCACCCATGAGTTTTCATTAGTGGACCTCACGTTATTGTCACACAGAACCGCATGTCTAAACCCAGCTTTCTCGTTCTCCCTGCTGCATCTCTGCACTCAAGTTTCAATTTATCTTTTGGCATGTGCTGCAGCACTGCTCAGCAATCCAGTCATCCAAATTGTCTTTTGTTTAAAGTGCATCACAGCCTCTGCCTGTGTCACTCTCCAAGTCTTGCTTTCTGCTGGGGGAGAGGAGAAGGGGACACAGGGTGACAGTGCAGACTTAAATCTCACTTTGGATTTTGGACACAACTCAGTCATCAAAATATTCATCTAGATCTCTGCTACCCAAATGCCATAGTATATACTTATTTATTGTGGATTTTTAAATACCTCTCTCTCATTTCTTTATTATTATGTTTTAATTATAGCAACTTAGAACATGTTTTGTTCTCACTTTAGATAATAAGAACCAGCTCAAACCCAACTCTGGTAACTCTTGACCCTCTTGGTAAATTTACAGTTGTACTCATTTTGGTTCTGCGTCAGATTAATAAAGTCTATATATATTCTTAGATTTCACAAAAAGGAAACATCACAAATAACGTTTGTTTTTCTTCTCAAGCTGAAGCTTTGCACAAGGTTAAAGTCAAGTATTTGCGAGGTGAAGCTCTTTCATGCTTATATTTCTTCTGTTATGACTATCACTGGCACATATCCTTGAGTCTTGATTCTATTAATTGGGTAGTATTTTGCGTGAAGTCTAGTTTTGTGTACTAGTAATTGTATATGCTTTTTCCATCAGGATTACAGGATTGGAAAAAAAGAAATACAAAAAAACGCCTCACAACTTTGACCATAGGAAATGAGAAGTACCTTAACATTTATTTTATAATTATGAGTTTTAAAATTTGCTATATTCATTGAAATTTCCTTTCCTTCAAATGAAGGAAGTGGAGTAGAAATCACACCTTAGCTAAAAGAAAACGTAAATAGTATCTTGATTGTTTATGTATGTCTTAGACCCTCTTTCAGCTAGATTATAACAAACAAATAGTCTGCTTCTTCATCTCCCTCACATCCAGGAGCCAAGGATTTTAAATCACTTCCAATGCAAGCAAAGAAAATAAAAAGAAACATTTTTCCAAATTCCCAAAAGCTTTTGCTCCAAAAGACTCCTGCTTCCAATTTGCTGCTAAAAGATTAAAGTCCCCCATATGAAATTCCTTTTACAATTTCTTGACCTTACTAACTTCAGTGGTTGCAGACTGCTTCAGCTTACTGACTCAATCCATCTGACACTAGGATAGTTTAATCCCCTCTCTTTCAGTCTCTTCTATCATGTCTATCTCTCTTCCCCAAGTCCTATGAGAATCTGATCAAAATGAAACTACAGGTGAATTAGACAATATGATGTATTCTGATTCTGAGCTTAAATTCTCACATGCCCATGAGAAAGCAAATTAATAGCTCAAAAATTTTGGAAGTTACTAAGCAGTGAAAATTTATTTACTGAAAATTAAATCCTGAGTAACTTACTTTATTTGCTTTATGTGGAGAAATGTTGTGTATGTGGTAAACTGCTAGAAAGAGAAGGAGGACAAAAGAGATTGATACACAGCAGTGGACACAAAATGCATAACAGAAACTTGAAAATGCAGTAGAAAGAAGCTTTTTACTCCATAAGCATATCACTCTTGCTAAGCATTTTGGATGCAGTGCTGCAACTTTCATACATTTTCTTTCAGAATTGTTTGAAAATTGTGGAGCATGGACCAAGACAAATAATAATATTTTTGCATGGGCTGGATTCTCTGATTAATAAAGAGAAGAAGCTGTTTTTCTGAAACTATATTGAAAACCAGGGGGAGAGAGGCAGGAAAACAGGAAGGAGAAAGACAACCTGAATTATATTTTTAGCTGGGTCTCTAGTTCTTTATCAAAACTTATGTTACAGTAATTTTCCTCTGACATCCACCACTAGCAGTAAACATACCGAAGGTTAATTTAATGTTTTTATTCTGCTTTTTCTTTCTGCTTTCCCTTCACAAGGACATATCCTTTCATGTTTGTGTTTAGTCATATAATATAACACTATATTCTAGACTCTGGCCTCCCTAGGAGCTGTAGTTCACCCCTAGAAGTTGTTGCCTCAGATGCTTGCTGTAGCTGGATTCCAGGACTGTTTATTTAATTACTCTTCGTTGGTGTACTGCCAGTACACAATGAACAATAATGTAGTCTGTCGTTCACTTTGCTCCATGCACCTACTGTCTCGTAACTAACAAGCTGAACTAAATTTAAAAAAAAAAAAAGGAGTACAGGAAAACACTTTCGATTAAAAATGGATGAAATTTATGCCCCTTGAGGGAACAGCCCAAAATACATGTTATGTGGAAAATAAAAAAAGTTAAGTAAATAAAGCCTTATTTCAGCTGGAACTAGGATTATCTGGAACTAAGATTTAGTCAACCCAAAATAGAATTTAAATTACATAGGTCCAGTAGTGCAGTAGTGCAATCCAAAATCTCCTTGTTCAACATTATCTCCGTTACTCTGAAGGTGCCTTGAGGCGTCGTTGCTTGATAAAAGTTTTGCCCTTGCATAGTATTCCCTTTCTTCATGTGTTCAAACCTTCCCCAGTCTTAAAAGTGTAGCACCTACTCACAATCTAAGCTTAGGCAGGAGCTTAGCTCTTCTCCACAGGGTCCCCTAAGGATCTTGGTCTAATGAATATTCCCTGACCACACTAAATATATAAGAGTTATAAAAGACTCTTCACAAAGGTATAGGTGAGGTCACTCTTTTATTATAGGTTTGTTAAAAGAAGAGATGGTCACTAGAAGATAGATCCAAACTGATGTGTAATGCTCTGACTTTTATGCAGCAGCTTGAATATTAACATGGTATTCAGTGCATCAGAATTCAAACCCTCACCTATCTGGGAAAGATTTGAATATGTATCTCCTATCTATTGAGACATAGAGACTTGTAATTGAGCTCTTTTAATCTATCCAACAAAAACATTTCTGACTAAAAAAATTATATGTCAAAGAGAGAGCTTAAGAGTAATCCTATATCTCTATGATTAGATTGCTCTTTGCATGAGAGAGAATTAATAATCCATGTTTCTTTTAATGCTGACAATTTTATATGAAATGCACAGCCAGGTCTTGAAGTCCTTTTTATAATTTAGGACCTATTGAAACACATGCAACAGAAATTGTAGTGCTGATATAAAACTAGTAGGAGGAAGCATTTCCTACTGTTCAAATTCATGAGCTAGGTCTATGGGAGTCTTTTTGTTAATGCTTCCTACTGTTACACATAATGCACTGAAAAACAGTAGGTATTAGCTCAGTAAAGCTATTGTGAAGTATTGCCAATGACTAAATGGAAACAAGTATAGATCTTCCCTCATAATGGCACTATGCTGAGTTCTGTATTGCTTTGTTCCTTTGTGTGACCTCCTTTAATTCAGTGGAGTTATCCAGATATAAATATAGGGAAAGGCTTGTATAGTAATGCTGCCCTAAAGAAGTGCAACTACTCTAGCTGAATACCAAAACATTTACAAGGAATGAGAGTCACAGAATTAAAGGTTACTTAGTTCTTTAAGGGACAGGGAAATCGAGGAAATTTGCTTTATTTTTATTGAATTTTTGTATCGCCCCCAAATCTGAATCTATTTTTAAAGTTTATGGATTCCCTTAGAGTACCCCCAAGTCCTGCTATACTGTGAGAGATTAAAAATGTATGGAACTAATTGGTAGAAAGCTCTTAATTAAAATAAGACTGTCATCATTTCGGCTGGGATAGTTAATTTTCNAGCGTGCAAGCGGCTGTGTGGTGTTTGGCTGCTTGCTGGGTTAAACCATAACACAGACTGATGCAAACAAAGGTCAGAATGCCCTGTCAATTGCAAAGTTTTAATCAACAATGACAGCAAATGCTGCATACATACGAATGAAAGAGCACAGAACAGATGTGTGGACAACTAAGGCATTGTCTTGAGCATGACTTATAGGGTGGGAGGGGCTGTCTGGTAAGACATGCAGAAAATGCAAATATCTTGCTTAAGGAAAAATGCCACTAAAATGTCAGGACGACTGGCTTGGACATCTCAGTGTTAACGTCCGCTACTGCTAATGATGCCTGGATACTTCTCATGTACAAAGTTTTTTACAAAACAGTTGCAGAGACTTCCAATTAGATATCTTTCAGAATTAAACTTTTTTCACCTCTTTTTTTTTTCTTTCTTTACTCCCTATGATTTACACAGATTTAGTATTTTAACGGCCTAGGAAATGCATTGCCTTTGAGAGCTAACATACAGACTGATCCTGTGAAGAGCTGAATGCCCTCAACTCCTCTTGACAGCAAACACTTCACTGGAGGGCGACCAGAGGTCTTAGAGATGAAGAATAAGCTACAAAACCAGCATTTTACTTATAGCAAGGGATGTAAAGTATAGGTAAAATAGAGGAAGATAACAAAGACTGCATTGAAAGAATAAGTAAAAAAAAAAATCAGCTTCCTATGAATACATATGTCAAGACCATGAATATGTCTGGAGCTGAATGAGAAAATATTCTGCATTGGTATAAATGCATATTCAGGATAAAATTTATGTCCAAAGATTTCAACAAAAAAATTCACATGACTAAGGGATTTACTGAACTTTCATGGAAGGTCAGTGAAGGCTGTTCACCTAATTTCTGAAGCCATCTCTTACCAACCCCTGGTGGGATTTTAATAACTTATTCCCTGAGGTTCTTGTAAAGATCTTTGTCCAATTCTGAGACTAGCCTTCAGGTTTTCAATAGATTTTTGTTTCAACACATGATTCTGTGATAAATGTTAAATGTTAAAAAACCATCAAGGAAGGTGTTGATCTTCACAGAAGATGAGTAGCATTTTACTTTGTGAATAGATTCACAAAAAATCGCTATTGAAAAAGACACTAAGATTGAGGTTTTGGGGTTACATTTTGCATTGGGCACCAGGCTTAAATTTAGGAGTATATGAAAAATAAGGTTAAAATTTTCACTCTAGTCTAATTTTTGATGGAAAATGAGTTTTTGACTGAAGTAGATATTTAAGGTAATGCTTTATGTTCATATTCCTTTTTTCTTCCCTGTAGTCCTTGTTTCCTATCCTTTGTGGTAAACGAAAGTGATGCAAATCTCCATCCTCACCTCAGGTCTCATTAGGAGGGGAGTTTGCCAGAAATTGCAATCCAAATGGGAAGCTGCCCCCTGTAGGAGAACATGAGATATTTGNTAGTCAGGGTAGCTGACCTAAACTGGCCAAGGGGGCATTCCATACCATATGATGTCATGCTCAGTATAAAAGCAGGGGAATTTTGGGGGGGGGCGGCAGAGATCACTGCTTGGGGACTGGCTGANAGCTCCTCCGCCAGCTCCCTCAGTACCCTCGGGTGGATCCCATCCGGCCCCATAGACTTGTGCGGGTCCAGGTGGCATAGCAGGCCGTTAACATCTTCCTCATGGATTATGAGGGCTTCATCCTGCCCGCCGACACTGTCTTCCAGCTTAGGGGGGGGAGTACCCTGAGGATAACATATGAGAATACATATGTCAAGAGAATACATATGTCAAGACCATGAATATGTCTGGAGCTGAATGAGAAAATATTCTGCATTGGTATAAATGCATATTCAGGATAAAATTTATGTCCAAAGATTTCAACAAAAAAATTCACATGACTAAGGGATTTACTGAACTTTCATGGAAGGTCAGTGAAGGCTGTTCACCTAATTTCTGAAGCCATCTCTTACCAACCCCTGGTGGGATTTTAATAACTTATTCCCTGAGGTTCTTGTAAAGATCTTTGTCCAATTCTGAGACTAGCCTTCAGGTTTTCAATAGATTTTTGTTTCAACACATGATTCTGTGATAAATGTTAAATGTTAAAAAACCATCAAGGAAGGTGTTGATCTTCACAGAAGATGAGTAGCATTTTACTTTGTGAATAGATTCACAAAAAATCGCTATTGAAAAAGACACTAAGATTGAGGTTTTGGGGTTACATTTTGCATTGGGCACCAGGCTTAAATTTAGGAGTATATGAAAAATAAGGTTAAAATTTTCACTCTAGTCTAATTTTTGATGGAAAATGAGTTTTTGACTGAAGTAGATATTTAAGGTAATGCTTTATGTTCATATTCCTTTTTTCTTCCCTGTAGTCCTTGTTTCCTATCCTTTGTGGTAAACGAAAGTGATGCAAATCTCCATCCTCACCTCAGGTCTCATTAGGAGGGGAGTTTGCCAGAAATTGCAATCCAAATGGGAAGCTGCCCCCTGTAGGAGAACATGAGATATTTGAACTACAACTCTCAAAACACTGCAGTGGTCTGATATGAAATAGCAGCTTTTGCTGGTTTGGTCAAGCAATTTCCTATTTTAGTAAAACTTTTTATGATTTTCAGCAAATCATACATTTATTTTCATTAAAGGTGAAGGAAAATATAGCTTTTGTTTGCTTTGTTGTCTTTTCCTCGACACTTCATATAGTGTAAAGTTTTTATTTGCATGTTTTGTTTAGTTTTGTTTGTTTTCCCAAAGCAAGTGGCTTCAACTTACTATGTATCACCTTAATTAAGTTAATCACTAGGCAAAAATTATTTCCTCCTCCTCTTCAAGATCTCCTACAGCATAGTAAACTTTCAGCCTATGTTGTACCTGAACTAAGTTCACTTTTGTAGCCAGTGTACTAGAGATTTTGGGCCATTTTTTCACAATTATGTATTTTTTGTTCCACAGATAATGTCATGGTATGTATCTGCATCCTGGTTGCGGTAGCGAGGAGATACATATTCACTCCATATCTCCATGGAGATACATATTCACTTTTACTTGCTACAGTAGGTAGTCCACATGAGAGACTAGTATTTTCCACTTCTAAAAAAGTACATGCTACCTCAGGAATAGTGGAGAGAAAGATCCCAGTCTTAGTATTTGGGTAGGGCTGAATGAAGCCTAGGGATGATTTATTTCATTACCAAAGGGAGGAAAACAGATGATGTCTAGACTTTGAGTATGCAGGTGATAACAATATTGTCTGTAAGCAAACCTGTCATAAAGACTTCAGTGTGAATATATTTCCACACGAATGTTATTCAATATATTTAGCAACTCTAAAATGTCATATCAATTTAATTCCCTTAAAATGGAAACCCTTTTTCTTTTTCTTATCTGTACAACTGCAATTACCGGATAGTGTTCTGGTGAAGAGATTTTTGGCAACCATGCTAAGACAGATCAATAGAATATGAAGCTCATTGTGGTGTAAACACTAATTGAAAGTGTGAACATGTTTCTTGCAAATGCTTCTTAGTAATCTTGGAAGTCGTACAACAAGTTGACATCTGAGATATCAAATGACTACTAACTATCCTAGATCATTAAATACTTGCTAATTCATGAATTTTCATTGGAAAAGTATAATAATTATTAATTATTAGGAAGGATGTTATCACCAAGGCAAAAATCTGCTTTTTTATAAAGACGTGATAACATCAATACTTGCAGAATAATCTCAGCTGCCATGGAAGCCACTAGGAAACAAAAGTCTTAGCTCCTGCTAGGAGACACTGCAAGCCCTGTAACATCAAACTTGATGGATATGTCTTTAATGTCAAGTAAAAGAGGACCTGAGATATGTTCCCTTCACAGAGGTCAAGTGACATATATTGACTCATGTCCACACCGTTCAGGCCTTCTCCTTTCTACTCTACAAAATTCTGGAAGATTGTGGACAGTGGAGGAAGCCAAACCTGGTCCATGTTTTGCATATTAAATTTGGAATAAACTGTCTCTAGAATGATGGCTTCGAAGTGATAGATACCAGGAGTGAGATACAAGGTGATTGATGCAACAGCCCCAAGTGAGAGTAAACTTAAACGTAACAGATAGCTCAACTGGTTCAAAACAGAGCCAGAGGGTAAGCTATTTAGCACTGTGGATGACCAGGGGTTCATTGCAAGCTCAATTCCTGGTCCTTTTTTCAGATGTATCCTATTCTTTTGCAGAGTACCAGCACAAACACTATGTATCCCATAGAAGCCAAACCTTAAAGATATATCTAATGTATATGAATCTGTTGCTGACCACAGAAGCAAAAAAGCCTGAAGAACTTTATCAGACATGATGTTGGAAAAATTGAGCATGAAGAGGGCTTTTGTAGCTCTCACACAATAAGGAACAAATTTTATTTTGTAGGCTGCAAGTAAGTTTTAATTTTTCACCTATAAATTGCTGATCTAAGTAACTAGAAGTACAAACTGATTCCTAAGTAATTTTTATTTTGGAAAGCATAAAAAGTTAGGGATAGAAAAGAAAAGGAGGAATGAGGAAGCAAGGTGTTACTAGTCTTTATTTCTAGCATATGCTATATTCTACAGAGCATCTTAATAAAAATGCTATTCTATTTCAGATGAGGTGTGACTCCCCCAGCTATCTCCCACCAGTCTCTAGTTTCCGTATTCTTAGCTCCTTACATAGGAGAGTACTGGATGATACAAGGAGGAGCCTCTTTTACTTATATATTCTTTTTTACAGAGAATAATTTTTAGCTATTTTTAGCTTAGCTGTTGATTATTTTGCAGACAGAGATTTATATTTTATTTATACATTTTCTGTTTTAAAATAAAAGGGGTTAGTAGCAAATGATTCAAATATAGTAATGATTAAGCAAAATTATATAAAAATCTATAAGCATTATTCAACATTCAAAAGAATCACTGATAATAAGGATGTGTCAGCTAAAAATGTTTTTCAGGATTTTTCATAGTGGTACTGCAGGATCCTGGGCAACAACTTTCCTCTGATTGAATTGCATAAAGGTGATTGATACATCTGTCTTGATGTACTTTTGCCATACCGCTACACACATATTGTGATTTCATGTGACTGTTGAGAATTTAACAGCCCTCACTTTCTCCCTTAATCCTCTTGTAATGGTCATGTATCATTTAGGAACTAAGATATTTTATATTTTGGAATGTTCTCAGTTTATGAAATTACTGTGTTTTAACATTGTGAGGCATACAATTCTAGGGGGAAGACTGAAAGTTAAGAGGATTCAGTGAAAGAGGATTTTTTAGATAAATATAATTATGGAATACAGAAATGGAAAATATTAGTCTGAATGTTCAAGAAGAACAAGAAGAGGGGAAGAGAAAAATATGGTTTGGAGCACATTGCAGATATTGATCAGAAATCTCAAGCCTTGGCAATCTAAACACTGAATTAATGTAAACTGATACTTGACCAAGATCTCCACATTGCGTTGTAGAAAACAGGCTTTCACCAGACGTGACTATAGCATTCAGTGGAGAACAATAACAGGGTTGTTTGGTTTTTTTGTTGCGTGTGTTTTTTTTTTTTTTTTAAACTGTATATTTGAATTGTTTCTTTGAATTGAATATTGCTTTGAATAATCAAATCACTGTAAGCAACTGTGTTTTCTGCTCGGAGGCAGCCCTGTTTCCCCAGCGGAAGCATTGGATACTGCACAGAGGTAGTAACAGAGGTCCAGAAGCTGTATAGCTTGAGTTGCACAGGATTTATTATCTTAGGCTTAATTATTCCTGTTTATACTTTTACACTGACTGCCACTCTAGCACTATCTAGCTCTGTTTCTCTCAGTTCTGGAAAAAAAAAATCACTAGACAGATGTTACAGGGGTCATGCATTTCATTTCATGGTGCTAACGTTTGTACTTTCAGCGGACTAAATATTGGGATCCTGAAGTAACTGCTCTTTCAGTCATTGTGGAGACAGCACGTTCACTTCTGTAGAAGGGTTTAGCAACCTCTATTGCCTTAAGTTACAACCCAGGTCTGTTTTTTATACAGGATGGGCTGTTGAGATAAAATTCAACAGCCATGATATTACATCAGTAATTTCAGGCACTTATGTGAGGCAATGCTTGAATTAAGGTTGAAGTACACTCAAGACAAATGGGAAAAATTAAGAAATATTGTCTAATATTCAGCCAGGCATTGTTTAAAATTGTGCCTACCAAGTCTGCAAATATTTATTGACAAGAATGAATCTTTATCACTCAGTAAGTGAAATCTTGTTTCTGTTACATTTCTGTCACTGAAGTCACACCAATGAAGTTATGTGAGTGTAATTGAATGAAAAATATGGACAGTTGCTCGTCTGAGCACACATTTACATGTGCAATGATTAGGTACCACACACAAATTAAGTATCCTTTCTGAACCAATAAACAATATAATCTGTACTGGATTCAAACAAAAATACAAGAAGAAAAAGCATATATAAATCCCAACTTCTCAAAAGTACAGGAATACAGATTGGTGTAGAACTAAATAAATTGTATTAAATCACATAGTTTTCACTGTTAAAAATGTAAAGGAAAAAGGAAATTATTAAAAAATAAATATTCTTTGATTGTGAATTTCATAAACTAAGCACACTTAGCAAAATCCTTGTGTTCTGCTGTCATGATCAGTAGTAAGCTCAGCAACAGTTCATCATATTTTGCTATGTTTAATGTGATCTATTCATATTCATGTCCCAGGAATATGTCTTTGTAACTAAGCAGATATCATGTTCAGACCAGAGATGTGAAAAACGTCATATATTTGTACTCTCAAACATAAAGTTTTGTAACTGCAACTGCTAAGGTGCCACACTGATTATGCTTAAGCAAGAAAAATCAATGACACTAAAGTGATCTTCTGCCTTCTGAAATATGTTTGACAAGTTCAGAATTGCATTACTCCTTCTAGGGGATTATGTTTCCTTATTTAATATTGTGATCTTCAAGTATAATTTTGTACTTCTTGAGCAAAATTTTTTTTCCCAAATATTGGTTATTTTGATATGAAACAATTTGCTCTTTTTTATATATATCCCCCTGCCCCCCATAGGGATATATTTGCATTTGTGAAATTGCAATTTTTCTCTTGACATTAGCAGGGTGGCCTATTAATTTCCATGTCTGTGATGCAGACTTGTTTCAGCCCTCTTCCTCTGTAATTTGTATCCATAGCATTAACTACAGTGCCAGTAATGCAGTAAAAAGCGGTAAGTACACTTGAAGCTTGTGCAGAATTCATGCTATAAAGTTGATAAGAGCCTCCAAGGGAATAATTGTCTCACTACAGGGAGTGCAAATTGTTTGGCATCTGGTCTTTGTGTTGTCCTTTGTTTTCTTGCAACTGGTTGACATCAGTACACATTAACAGCAAAACTGATTGGCTGCTGAGTCAATAGTTTCATAGTCATAGATATTAATAGCAAAATAACTGAATGACTCACAGACTAGTAACTGGATATAGAGTGTTTGCACTTAAGTACTCAATGTACATTCTAGACTAGGTTTTAAGAACATGTTTAGAATATTTCTTCACATGATTTCTATTATTTCAGTGAATGTTTATTTCAGAAGTAACTATATTGAAATCGTTTGTGCAGTGGAACAATGCACTATAATCCTAAATATATTTATTTGGGAAACACAAAGGAAGTGCTTACCAGAAAACACTAAGTTTATAAAATAAAATCACAGAAAGCAAAATCAAAGAAAAACAGAAGCGAAGTGAGGGGAAGTGAGGGNATAAAACAACCTATTTTTAATTGAAAAGTTTTATAAGTATTGTAACTATCTACATATGCATATGTGTGTAGGATTGTGCATTTAGTGACCTCTCAATATGAAGAAAATTGTACCCATCCAAAACATATCAATGCTTTTTAAAATCTCTTCACTTCACTGAGATTTGCTTCATTTCTACCAAAAAACCTCCTACCTCCGCTATGGGTTCCCGCAATTATTTCATACCATAGGCTTCTACCAGGACATAAATCTCACTGAATATAACTACTTTTAAGCACTGAAATCATGCAACAAGACAGAAACTGAAATTTAAGTGAAAGACGATATGATCCTCGTCAGTTTTTCCATTGTGTGCCATATGAGGATGTTTATGATGTACATTCTCAAATGCATACATCAATTCTGTAAACATGAAGTAAGTGTTATGCTACCACGTGAGATGAATGTATAATATCCCACTGTAGTAGCATCAGTTAAAACCCAATGGAGTGCTGTTACTTTACCCAAACTCATAGAGTTGAAGAACAGAAACCTGGAATTTTCACCTTCCTCTAAGCACCTATCAATGGCATCTCTATGCAGAAGAAAAAGGGATTGAATTGGGGTTTCATCCACAAGTGTATTTCTGACAAGATATACTATTTTATTGCAACCATAATCATCATTTAAGCTAGCAATTCAGAAAGTATTTTCAGGTAATGATATAATAATACACTGGCAAATTCAGGGTAGCATATGTATTAGAAGAAAGAAGAAAAGTTTTGTCAATTTAATTTAATTAGGCATTTGAATACTTAAGGTTGTAGTTTCCCAATGCATGGAGTTTGAATGAACATCAAGTTCCTTCCAGTTCCCTTGCTTCATTGCTCACTTATGTCCCTCAGTATGAGATACCAATGCCCTCAACTTCTGTCTACAAAAGAGTTGCTTTTGGAGGTTATCTGTCTGCATTCAAACCCATAACAACCAAAACCAAGCCCAAGCACAGACATAGTAGATGTTATTAGATATTCATAAGTGTTAATGGTAAGTGTTCTGATCATTACAGTATTTATCACTATGTACTGATAAATTGTAACTAATATCTGTTGTTATTCCTCTTTAAGTAATTGCTATGTAACAGACTACACAGGCTTGGTAACAAGGAAAAAAAGGTTAAAGAAAATGGGTAAAGGAAATGAAACCAAAAGTACTAGGAACATTTTTAGATGACCTGTGCATCAGCTTTAATAGCCAGTCCTCAATGGTGGGTAACTGGAGAAAACTGAATCACCAAAGCCTTACAGCAAATACTAAGCTACAGTTTCCTTCAGTGACAAGAAAACAATATTTGTGCATGTAACAGTACAGTACAGGGTATCAGTGATCAGTTTTGCACAAGGTCTGAAGAAGGTGTCAGTGACACCAACACAACTGGCTGTTTTCATTGCAGACCCTTCTGTACTTTTAAAGCCATTTCCACTACATTGGTAGATGTGAGCAGTTTCGTTAGCTCATTATGCAGTTCTGTACCAGTAGCTGGTCATTTGCATAAACAAATAGCATCTAGTATGACCTTGTTCTTGTAGACTTTCAAGATCTTTGTTTTATGTTCTTCGATGGAGGGGTGCAGGCAAAGTTGCCCTTGACTTATGATCATTCACTTTCACATAATTATTTTTCCAGAATCCTTAGTGTTATTAGTATGGGTTAGAATTTGGTTCTTTTCAAGTTATAACAGATCCTTGCATTTAATAATATATTGATTATTACTGCCTCTGGAAAACTGAAGTAGCAACATTATCATTATTCTTTTCCTACCATTCCAGCATTTAATTTAAATTTCTATTAAATTAAAACTCTACTAAGTTGTTGTTGTCTAAATGCTTTGAGTAGTTGTTTGACAGCTTTTGAATTAGCCTGTGAACACTGGTAAAGCTGAGAACTGAGAGTTCTTTGCAGGCAACACAGGAAAGAAAAACTTTGTCATGGTGAAGAAGAGCTGTGAGAAAATTGTCAACTTAAATATTTAATAATGATGGAGAATAACGAACAGTCCTAGAGCACAGCTCCCAGATGCAGCTAACAGAGGCAGCCAACAGATGCAGCAGTTTGCACAGCAGTCTCTGGGTTCTGCTTTGGGAGCTTCTGAACTTTCTGTGGACAAGGTCCAGGATCATTGAGCAATGCCTGGAAACCTTCTGAGAAACTTGAGAGGGTGCCTGGTGTTGCCAGGTAATGATGAAGTAGGGGAAGCTACAAGAGTGTGAGCCTCAGGAAGCTCTAGTAGCTTCTAACAAGCTTAGTCCGCTGCCCTTAACTCAGGGTGACTGAAGTCTTCATTATAGCTGCCCTCTAATTAGGGAGGGTCAAGTACCCTTTTAGCCAGTGCTCAAGAGAGGCCTATATAAGAGCCAGGTCCAGTGCACAGCCAACAGACATAGCAGTTTGTGCAGAAGGGCACAAGGAAGAAGGGGCTGAGCTGAATTTGTACCATAGTATGTCTCACATGTGGTGGTGACACACCACAGGGGAGTTTCCCTGTCAGGTGTTAGAGTTAGAGCAGAGGCTTCAATGCAGACAGAGCTTCATAGTGGAAGCAGCTGTCCAGCTCCCAGGCTGCCCAGGGCCTCTCTCTGGTGCCAGGAGACATGGCCCTCTGTCCTGCAGGAGGTGTGCTATCTTGGAGGAGCTGTGCCACTAGGTGGAGGAGTTATGGGATGAAGTGAGCAGGCTGCCCAGCATCAGAGAAGATGAAAGGGAGACAGGCAGGATCTCCTTTGTTACGCAGCAGCTTGAAGATCCCTGGACCCTAACTGCAATAGAGATGCAGGCAGTGTCTACCCCTAGCTTGATAAACTTCTATAATTAAATTATTGGCTTGGTAGATGAGAGTAGAACAGTGGATATTGCATACCTAGTCTTCAGGAAGGTTTTTGACACTGTTTGCCATGAGATCCTTATAGACAAGTTGATGAAGTATGGGCTGGATGAGCAGCCAGTGAACTGGCTGAACAGCTGGGCCCAAGGGAGGTAGATCAGTGGCACAAAGTCTATTTGGAGGCCAGTGACTGGCAGTGTACCCCAGGGGTCAATATGGTGAGTAATCCTGTTCAAGTTCTTCATTAATGGCCTGGATGATGGGACAGAGCTTACCCTCAGTAAATTGGCTGATGACACAAAACTGGGAGGAGTGACTGATACACCAGAGAGTTGTGTTGCCATCTAGAGGGACCTTGACAGGCCAGAGAAATGGACCTACAGGAAGGAACCTTATGCAGTTCATCAAGGGGAAGTGCAAAGTCCTGCACCTGAGGAGGAACAACCCCATGCACCAATATATATTGGGTCTCACCAAGTTGGAAGCGGTTTTGCAGAAAAGGACCTGGGTGTTCTGGTGGACACCAAGTTGAACGTAAGCCAGCAATGTGTCCTTCCTGCAAAGAGGGTGAATGGTATCCTGGACTGCATTAGAAGGAGTGTTGCCAGCATGCTGAGGCAGGTGATCCTTCCTCTCCACTCAGTACTGGTGATGCCACACCTGGAGTGCTGTGTGCATTTCTGGACCCCCCACTAAAAGAGAGATATGGAAATGCTGGAGGGAGTCCAATGAAGCACCATAAAGATGATGAAAGACTGGAGCATCTTTCCTATGAGGAAAGGCTGAGATAGCTGGGACGAGTAAGCCTGGAGAAGAGAAGGCTCAAAGGTGGGATCTTATCAATGTGTACCAGTACCTAAAGGGACGGTATAAAGAAGATGGGGCCAGGCTCTTTCCAGTGGTGCCCAGTGACAGGATCATTGACAATGGGCATACACTGAAACACAGGAGGTTCCCTCTGAGCATCAGGAAACACTTTTTTACTCTGAGGGTGACTAAGCACTGGCATATGTTGCCTAGAGAGGTTGTGGAGTCTCCATTCTTGGAGATATTCAAAAGCCGCCTCCTGAGCAACTGGCTCCGCGTGTCACTGCATGAGCAAGGGGGTTGGAACAGATGACCTCCAGAGCTCGCTTCCAACCTCAACCATTCTATGAATCTGTGAACTTAAAATAAATAAATCTTAGTCTTCTCAGTTTTAACCTTATAAGAACTGAAAGCAAGCCTGTCCTGAGGGGAAATCCCTGTCCAGGAGAACTCTAACCCAGGTTTGAGACTTCATAGTTTCAGTGTCAATTTGATTATACATTAAATCCAGGATTTCAATCCAAACATCTTATTCCACTCGTATCTTACAAATGATTCTGGATATATCTACACAAGAATTCCAAGCTGGCAGATACAAGCAAGCTCTCATAAAGAATTATATGCTGGAATGCTCATAGTGCTTAACCCATAGTAAATAATCCTGCCTCTTGTCTAATATACCCAATGTTAACAGGGGACTTTGATTTTGCATGGTTCACAGTATGCTTTGTCAGCAAATATGCAAGAAGTGTTTAAAAGTTATGACTTGTTTTAAAGAGTCTTGTTTGAAGACATTTATTTTGAAGTAAGTCATATGGATGTATGCTATTTTGTATGCAGAGCATTACATTTTTGCTACTTGTTTCCATTACAGGAATGACACCACATCAGTTACTCAAAGGCATTTATTTTCAATATCATACAATCTCTTAAATAGTGGTCTAATTTTTTTTTTTTTTCCCCCAATTCTTAAGTAATGAACATAAATGGATTCATAATTTACTTTTAAGGAAATGTGAAACTTCTGAAAGTGAAGAAAGTCGTTTACTGGATATTTTGTAGGTCTTTGCAGAAAAGCATTACAAGATTTCAATGCTTTATAATTGCACTTTAAATAAAAATGTGATAGCAATTTCTAACTGATATTGCATAATTCATTAGCTGTGAATAAATATGCATCTTACTGTAGAATTTTAAAGTTCAAAATATGCAATTCTTTTTTTTTTTGTCCTATGACTTTTTTTCTCATAGGCTTTAGGAAACAGGCATTTGTGTTTAGAAAGAGATTCACTGGGAGTATAACTGGAGAAAAAGAAAAAAAAACACAAAGAAAAAATGCAAAGACATCTTAAAATTCTGATTTTATGTAGCTTAGCACTGCAGAATCATAATCACAGTCTGTAGGTACAATGTTGAAAAAAATATGAAAAAGCTTTTCAGTAAATAGATACAATCCTTACTTAAGCACTACTCAGCAATGGGCTATTTTTCAAAGGTTCGGTTCACTGAATTCGATAACAAAACATTACAGTTCCTTATAAACGCAAGTCAAATGTTTAAACTTCTAAAGGTCCTTGGGTTGAAAAAATAGATAAAGATGTTAAAAAATAACCCCTATCTTGAGTCTTTATATAGTTACTCTAGTTATATCTGTTCAAGGTGATCTGCATCTGAATATTATTTTATCGCTGTTGCTACTCTGCCCAGTAACACAAAGCATTTGACTGAAAAATTAGACAGTTTTCTAAATTATAAAGAACCTCTAGCTGTCTTTAGCTGTCTCTTGTGAACTCTGTCTGAAATTGTTCCAGGTTATTCAACTGGGAAACATTTTGAAAGTCACTCCCTGAAGAAAAAGTTGTCCTTATCATACTGGCACCAAATATTCCATTCCTAGTTGTTATAAAACTCACTTGCTACTTTTGGCAAATTCAAGGGATTAAGGATAATATATTATAGATAAGAACATTGATATTTTCTCTCTTAAAATGTAGTTTAACTGAGCTTTTCTATTTCTGTGTACGAAAATGACACAAACTTATCTAGACTTCTCCAAGCCTCCTAAATTCCAGCTGATTTCTCTTAATAATATTTATTCATCCAAAGATGTGCTTATATTCTGTTTCACTACAAAAGGCTCTTCTTGTCGGTCTTTTGAGAACTGCCTTTAAGAAGGATCATGCAGAAGACATAATTTTACTTATGTAAAAACCCATATTAGAATCCCATTTTTAATTGAGTGTTGGTTTTAGTAATCCAAAAGAACAAAGCCTTCAAATTTTTCATTTCAAGTAGCATACATGTGTAATACATATATATTTTTTTACACATAAATATGCATTTCTATAAATACACATGTAATTTAAAACATTTATTTGTGATTAACCTCATGGCTGCAAAAAGTAATAATTACATAATAACATAACTTTTATACTTAGATATTGGTTTTCATTGATTTTCACCTTCTGCAGTCAGTTATAAACTTATGTACTCACAACCATACAGTTAGTACAAGGAACTCACCAAATGTGATCACAGTGGAGTGGCCATTTCATGACATAAATATGCTTGAAAATCAGGGCCATAAATAAACTATCATTAGAGAAAAAAAAAAAAAAAAGTAAAGGTACTTTATGGATTGATTACAAAGTCCACATATGCAGAAGAGTCATAGCAATCTCTGGAGAAGCATATATTTTATTCATTGATGCTTACCATCAAATAGAAATACTTTAATTGATATTGCCCTTGTAATAAAAAATCATTTTTTCCATAGTCATAAGGTCATCTCAAATGATCTGATCTGTTCTGTTTTGTTTTAAAAGACATTTAGGACAAATAAAATATATTACAGTACCCCGAAAAATTAATGGTTTTACATTTATCATAACCAGTGTTTAAAACCTTGAGACTTCTGAGTACAAGACAACAGCAAAACAAATTTACAAAATACAAAATAGTACTGAGCATTTTCATCTTGTGTTTTTAATTCGATCTCAACTTTATTATAACTTCATTATCTGTAAACATGCAAGTAAATCTAAGTGCTCCTCTGAAGCTCAAGCAATGTGTTCATATTTCATATAAAGCAATATTTCCCCACTGAACTGCTCCTATATTAATAATGCACAGGTTCACTAACTCGTCAAGGTTTGTAGTATTATAAGCTCAATATAGTTCAGCTGTGTTGGTTGATACAACTTCATACATAAAGCATTTTGTCTTGCAGATATCAACTGATTACTCCTGTTGCATTTTATACAGTAATAGGCTAAAAGGGAACACACTTTCAAAAAAACACCAACAACAAACAAAACAGAAGCATTAGCTTGATATCTTTACTAAAGGAATAAATAAAACATTTTCTGCATAAAAATGATTAATTCGCCTTACTCTCCATACTTTAAAATAAGAATGCCACCATTTGGGATTATTCCAATACTACCATAATACTCCTGAATATTTTACATTATTCTTAGATAGTGATATCTAGTTTTAAATATACTTTCATCACAGTAATTTTCCTTACAATGTTTGATAGCTGCTAGGTTCTAAACACGTTTTTTCAAGACTTTTTTTTTGTGAAATATGTTTAACTAGGAAAAAAAATAAAAATAGGTATTTAACAGCAATAAGCTGTGTCTACTTAGATAGTTTTAGATGCAGATGTCATAAAGCAGAACAATTGTATCATTTGCATTGTAGGAGATGAAATGTGTGTTAAAATTTAAAATTTACTCAGCATACTGAGTCTGAAAACAATGTATATTCATAGGCATATGGACAAGTAATTATTCTTCTCTTACCAAAAGTAATTCACTGTACTGGTCAAACCCCATGAATTTTAAAGAAAAAAACAAAACAAAACAAAACAAAACAAAACAAAACAAACCCACAATAATATAACTTTTGTTCCTTGACCAATATAATGACAAGAACAAAAAAGTAAAAACTTCAGTAATATTTATAGATTTTCTTTTAAATTTCTAATCCCAATCTTCTAAACTTCATGGTGAAATAGACCAAAAATCTAAACTCTGATTTGTATTCTGTATAAAATCAGACACCTGAAGTTAAAACATTTGTAAAAATGAATTACATTCAGAAAATGTAAATAATCTAATGCAGATCATTGTGATAATATTAAGAAAATAGATTTACATATATTTAAAAGTTCCTGTTTCTTTAAATATCTCTTGCATGTTGCATCATTATACTATGCCATATAATGTAGATTTTTATCAATTTCCTTTGATTAGGGATTTTTTTTTTAATTCTTATGCAATTAAAACAAAAACCTCCAAATTTTTCTTTTTAATTAGCCATTTTTTCTATTAATATTCAAAGTTTTCATCCTGTTCATGGTCTCGCAATTTTATTCTGAAAATACTTGTTGTGATTTAACCCCAGCCAANAATATATTTGCTAAAAGCCTCTCTTTATATATGAAACTTGACCCACCTTTTATCTTAAAATATCATGCTACAAACATACAAGCACATCTGTAATGTTAGTACTTGAAATTCTGGGGAAATAAACAAGATACGCATGGCTTCACCAGAAAACTGCTCTGCACTTTGCAGTCTCTCACTTTGCAGTCACAAGTTATCAGGTGTCAGCTGCAGTAAAAAGAAATCTCTGTGAATTGTTGTCCTATGCATAAGCACTTGTCATTTAGTACCAGCAGCACTGTGAAATAGACTGTAACCCCAGATCTTCATGGCAGTCAGTTTCACATGATTTACAGTATTATTTATAGGAAAAGTTTTCTTTTATTCATGTGGAGGGGAAAAAAAAGGTCTGACACCTAATCACGGTGCTTCGTAAGTGATATAACTAACAAATTTTCACTCCAGAAATTTCCTTAAGTGTTAAAACACACAGGATAGCTCTCAACCAGTAACACTTAAAATAGTGGCATCAATATCAGAGTAAAGGCTGAAGTTCTAAACTTAAGAACCTGTTTTTCCCTACTTCAGATATGATTATCCATGAGTATCAGAAAACAGATTAAATCTATTCAAAAGTAAAATGAAACAAGCAATATTCAGTTTAAAAATACTGGAGTTGCTATGAAATATATGGACAATAGATCCCATAAGCAGAATATTTTTCATTTTAAATTTGAAATATACTATTGATGTTCTGAACATTAAAAATCATGATTAAAAAAAAATATTCCTAATTTTAAAAAGGATTTTTTTTTAACTTTAAGCTGTAAAACTGCTGGGAGTATGTTCACATATTAGTACTGTTAAATAAGAAAGGCCAATAGTGGAGATTAACATAAAAAAGAATAACAGTTGAGACAATACAAGACAGACTGACGGTCAGTACTAGTAACACATTAGCAGCCTAAAATATAGTCAATTTAACTGTACAGAAATATAAAATGTGCTCTCCATTTGCAGGCAACCCTATATGACTAAATTCAGAAATTATGTTTTCAAAATGCCCTTTTAGCAGGTCCTCTATGGAAAATGGTCAATGAATTTCTGGTGGGAAGGCTTTGCACTATTTCTATAATAAAGAAGATTAAAATTTGCAAGGTCACATCTGAGGACTCTAACACCATAAGAGAGACAGCAAGAGGAACAAGGAGGTGGGAGTAAGAAAAGAAAGTTTTTAGAATGGGATTTTGTAGAAATATGAGGATTAATAGCTGCAAGGGATAGATGCACTCTAAACAAGTGCCTTAACATGAAGACTTTGCGTTAAGGCACCTACTGAATTGACGTATCATAAATTTCTTTAGTTCCATCACAGAATATCTGAAGATAATAAATCTGGAGGTTTACTATGCATAAATCATCCAGGGACCACACTTTCCCTGATGTCCATGTGATCATGCTATTGTTGAAATATAGGGCGTTCATTTGGATTTCTCCTGAAGTCTATTGGATGTCAATGGCATAGGATTTACTTATGACATGAGGGGGAAACAAAACCATGTCCATAGGACATAGGTCACCTCAACTGCTTTTAAAGGCTGCAGTCTTTCCTCTCTAAAAATGCTCCAATGTATTTTAATGCCACAGAAATTTAATTGTGTTAATCATTGTGTTGATGTAAAAATAATCTTAAATTTACTTAGAGAATACTTAACTTTGTTACCTGAAAAAGTCTTAAACAGTTTCCTTTTAATTTTATTTCATGAAAAAATATGCATCAGGAGCATTTTTCTTCCTTTTCTCAACTCTTATTCAATTCTTACCACAACTTTCAGTGGTTATTGGATAATATTGTAAAAATACAAACACGAAGTCCTTGTAATCAGGACAGTCTTTGCATGTGCGTATTAACTCTATGGAACTTTATCATGAGTTTAATGTTTAGTATGCATTGAAGTGCTCCACAATCAGGAATGTTTTCTTGAATGAAAGTTAAAGTGAAATAAGTGAAAGCTTCATCATATCTAAATAAAACTAAATTAATGTACCTTGTTAAAATCAAATGGAAATAAATTTCATAGATCAAGAAAGCAATAACAGATTGAATAAAAATAGTATCTTGAACTGAAAATAATACTTAGCTAAACTCTAAAGAGGAATGACAGGAACGACCTTTAAATAATCAGAATGAGTAACTTGTAAATTAATACCGTTTAGAAGCTAAGAGAAGATAGTACTTCTTTTTGGGAAAGCATGCACATTCCTCAGTGTTAGTGCTTTGGGAAATTCCTTCAAGAAAAAATATCAAACATGCTGACAACTTCAAGTAGAAATTGTAATTTATGATTGCCGTTTTGTACATGAGAGAAAAATAAATATACAGACAGGAATAGGATGTTGTAACAAAATGAACTTTTTCAAAGACACTAGGTATAGGTTAACAATAAGATTCATTTGCTTCCTTGGAACTTCTGACTGTTCAAAATGCTAAAATAAAAACAATGTTTAAAGGATGAAATATTTTTTTGCTAATGTTTGAATGCTGTTAGTGTTCATCTACTGAGCTCCCCATGCTCCACATAGCTTTGCAGTATTCTGTTTGCAGATTAGGTAGGGTCTCAAAAGTTTAGTTCATAATAAATAAGAGAGCTCATATCAATTTTCATCTAGATGTTACTGACAACTTGATGGCACTTGCTCATCTCATGGGACCTCCAATAGTTTCTCATTCTTTGCTCAACATTTCTTTGGATTTTTCAATTAATTCATATCCCATCCATGACCTCACCTTTGATTAGGTGAGTGACCAGAGCTGCTTTATTTTGGATTTGTGCTGCTTTATTTCAGATTTGTCTTGCATTAAGTCTAGGCCTAGTTTTAAAAAGCTTGCTTTATTGGTGTTGCCAGCAAATAGTAGATACTTGTGTAGTAATATATTCCCGACTGACATCCGATCCTGCTTTGTTGCAAATATAAAGTGTGTGCGTGTGCAAATAAACTTTATCATATTATAGAGATGATATCTATTCATAAATAACATTTTATTAAATTCAAACCAAATAAACTTTACTGTATTATAGACATTGAATCAGTCTATGAATAATCTGCTATAAAAATTGCTTCACATACTGCTCTACCTTTGCAATCAAAACACCACTGGCAGGGCACAGCTGAGTCCCTCAGCTAAGCTGGTGGCCTCTGAGAAAGCATATGTCAGATAGGGTAAAAAATGCCATGCAGCAGTGAGAGGAGTGAGGAAAAAATGCAAGAGAAACAGCCCTGCAGACACCAAGGTGAGAGAAGGAGAGGGAGGAGGTGCTACAGACACCACAGTAGAGATTCCCTTGCAGCCTGTGGAGGACTGCACATTAGAGCAGGTGGATATTTTCTGAAGCAAACTGCAGCCTGTGGAGACCCCATGCTGGAGCACGTTTATCCAAAAGGACTGCAGCCCATGGGAAGCACCCATGCTGGAGCAGGAGAGAAGTGTGAGGAGGAAGGAGAGACAGAGATGAAGTGTTATAGACTGATGACAATCTCCATTCCCCGTCCCCCTGTACTGCTTGGGGTAGGAGGAGGTAGAGGAGTTGGGAATGAGTGAGGAGTCAGGAGTGAAAGCTGAGCCTGGGAAAAGGGGGTGAGGTGGGGGGAAGGTGTTGTTTCAATTTGTCTTTGTGTCTCATCATCCAAGTTTATTTTAACTGGCAATAAATTAAATAAATTAATTTTCTGCAAATGAAATCTGTTTTTTTCCCCCTGATGGTAATTGGCAAGTGATTTCCCTGTCTTTATGTCAACCCACAAGCTTTTTCATCCCCCTGTCAGTTAAGGACGGGGAGTGAAAGAGTGGCTGGG
>VZTQ01011991.1:0-18347 GCA_013400755.1 Pelecanoides urinatrix
GTGGTGGTGTTGAGTTGACGGTTGGACTTGATGATCTTAGAGATCTTTTCCAACCTTAGTGATTCTATGGTTCTATGATTCTACGACGCGCTGGGTTCCCCCTCCTCGCTGAAGCCTGGGGTGGGGGTGGGGGGGACGACGACTTGCGCTGTCGGGCGGCATCGAGGAGGTGCCAGCGGGGAAATGGTTGGGTTTAGGGTTTGGGAAGCTTGTTCGTGCGGCTTTTGCCAATGTGGTTCCCCGTAGGTTATCGGCGAGGCAGGTGGCGAGATGAAAATTCAGCTCGGTTGAACAAGCCCGCGAGTAACAGGCCATGGCTAGGACTTCTCCTGGGAGAGTTCAAGTCAGACACAGTGAAAGGGGAAGCAAAAAGAATCAAAATTATTTAATGGGATAATTAAGTAACAAGTGATAGGACGAGAGGCAACGGCCTCAAGTTGTGCCAAGGGAGGTTTAGGTTGGACATTAGGAAAAACTTCTTTCCTGCAAGAGTCGTCAGGCCTTGGCACAGGCTGCCCAGGGCAGCGGTGGAGGCCCCATCCCTGGAGGGATTTAAAAGACGTGTAGATGAGGCGCTTGGGGACATGGTTGAGTGGGCATGGGGGGGTTGGGTTGACGGTTGGACTCGATGACCTTAGAGGTCTTTTCCAACCTTAGTGATTCTATGGTTCTATCATTCTATAATTAAGATCTGCAAAGCGCTTCGTGCTATAGAGCACTGGACAACTATATAAGCCTCTCAGCGAGACGTATATTCAGCCGGATAGCTTTGTTCTCGCAGATCCCGGTGAATGCGCGTAGCCAGCCGAATCCCAGGAGAATTTCTCCTATGAATCACTGGGCGAAGGCAGCGGGAATTCCCCCCGGGGAGGGGTTGGGAGCTGGTGCTTCTGCAGAGGAAAGAGCTTTGCGCTGCAAAGCCTGCCGTGGCTGTCACAGACATGAGGAGTCCCGCCGGTGGTACCGGGCTGTCAGGCGAAGTGCCGTGGTCCCCGTGCACGAAGAGGTGGAACGACGTGCCTACCTTTTTGTGCCACGTGGATTTCAGCATGTGTTTTAAGTGCTTCCCTGTACTCGGTCCTCTAGATTAAGTCCTCTTCTATATCCACATCTGTCACGTCAGTATTGTTGGGAAGATCGGTCCTTGGTTAACGTAACTGCCTTTATGTTCAAACATTTTACAGGTTTTCTTCAGAAAGAAAAAAAAAACCCACATTTAGTTTCTGGGGCCGGTTACATATGTGAACATGAGATTTTTCAAGCTATGGAGGGCTCTGTCATAATCCAGTAGGAATGTCTGTAGGAAAGTAACTTGCTGTTAAAGCGGGCATCTATTCAGAGAAACGACTGCAGAGATGGCATTGTGGGGTCCATGTTTATGGTTTCTCAGCAACGCTGGTTGACGTCTCCTCGGCTGCAAAATTAAAGGACGGTTTTTTTTCGACTTGACAACTCTACAAGCTTAGCTGGGGCTCTCCGCCACGCTGGGCTCCATCAGGCTCACGCATCATCAGGACTCAAGAATCAGTGCATGGAATTTAGTTAATGGCCAATAGTTGATGCATGAGGCAGAAACGAGTCCAAGGCCTGAGCTTTGTTCGCTCTGCGGGGCACTGTAAGGTGTATTCGAAACTTTAAATGTTGAAGCATGCGGGTCTAGCCCTGCTTGAGCCCCATGGCTGGATCTGTTGATTAGGTACCATTTCTACGTGTAATCACATCGCAGGGAATGGCCAGTAGTTGCATACGCGCCCAAGCTTTCCTTTGATTTCACTGGGAGTTTTGGGCGTGCAAAGAATGTGGGAACAGATCCTACATAATTTATTGGCAGATAATTTGCACAGGCTACTTCTTGGCTGTGTTACGTGCGTTTCCTTTCTGCAGAGCCTGTCTTGGAGTAGTTTAAGCACCATCAGATTTATCTGCAGGAGCTTTTGAATACAGTTTTGGGAGGGAATGCCATCAAGCTAACTTCCCCAGTTTTGAAAAAAATAACGTATATCTAGGTTATTTTTGTGCATGGTTATTCCTAGGCCTTTAAATGGCTATAAAGTAAGGACTATAGCCATTTAAAAGAAGTTACTAGGAAAGGACCACAGTGACCTTGGCAATATCTAATTGCAGGCTAAACTTTCTGGGTGGGCATTCAGGACTGGATACAAAAAAAGGAAAATCTTGGCAGGAGCTGCCAGGTCTCATTATTTTCAGTAGAGCTTGACATTTCCAGTGTTTTAAAAAGAAGAAAAAGAATAAAGTCAACAACTTCAAAGCAGTAGGGGCATAGGGAAAAATAATGTTTGAGCAAAAACAATTTAGCAGTGATATAATTACAATCGGAGAAATAAGCGAAATTGGGGTTTTTTTTCAGGCTTGCTTATGGCTTTTCTTCTCTTCTCCCCTCCCCGTCCCCCCCCTGCAGGAATGGGAGCTGGTGGTGCTGGGGAAGTTGAAGTGGAACCTCGCAGCCGTCACCCCGCACGATTTCATCGAACACATCCTAAGGAAGCTGCCTCTACCTAAAGACAAGTTGCTTTTGATCCGGAAGCATGCGCAAACCTTCATTGCCCTTTGTGCCACAGGTAGGCCAAGGGGGTTGGAAGGGCGGATGAAGTCGCTGGTCTTACAAAGGCTTTTCATCCCCTCCATCCTTACGTGATGCGGGAAGAGCGGCTGAAGCCGGTGGGACTGTTGGCAAAGGGCATCGTCAGTCAGGCCCCGAAACTGCGGATAAAGAGAATTCTTGCAATCGGGGCAAGAATTAGTGCCGTGGCAGTCCTGCGCCTACTAAGGCGTGCGGTGCTTTTGCAGCGAAGTCAGTAAGACTGGATTAGTCCATACGGTTTTCTACTTTGCCCGTTCACTAATTTCTTTTAAAGGGCCAGAGATCGTTTGTAAGGACAGCTGTGGGACAGCCAAAATAGCAGAAGCTGTTATGGCACATTAGCCCAAAATGCATTGGGCTAACGCATTAAATAAACGTATTCGTAAATTTTTCATTAACTTGACGCTGTCCAAATAAAAGGTGAAAATTGTATTTTAACATGTATGTGATACTACCACATTACTGAAGCGTAGGGAATGACAATTTAAAAAGTAGTGACTTTGTTTTTAAACATTTGGATTCTTTCTCTAACTTCGCTCCAAGAAAGCAGTGAAACTTGTCTGTTTTATAGGGAACCGTTACATTCCCCTTTTGTCATATGTTTGGCTGAAAACAGTTTCTGAAGATTTAGATGAGAATAATTGCTTCTGTGGAAGAGAGGCTTTTAATTTATACCTGCCTGCAAAACACTGGGTTTTGTTGGGTTTTATTTCCCCCCAGTAACTTTTAGAAAATAAACGTACTCTGATTTTCATCCCAATGATTAACGGTTAGGCCACTTCTTAGAAGCTAGACCTCGAACAGATAAAGAGCATGCGGTGTTTTCCAGGGTTATTATCAAGTCGTATATGGCTCAATGTTTGAATTCACTACAGTTTGACATACCTAGTCCTTTGTGGTAGGGAGCGTTCTGCCTGCATGTTTGCAGAGGGGAAAGGAAGAGGGGGTGCAGCTTTTGGGTATGAATGTCTGCTGCTATGCTGCTTCTCAATGTTTGAGATGCAGTGACTGCTTTTACAACGTAGGCCGGTTTTTGCTACTTCGGTCGATCTGTTCTAGAGAATCTTACATGGGCTGTGTTAGGGTAATTGAGTTTCTGGTTACCAAGATGCTCAAGCTTTTCCTTCTTTTCCCATTGCTGTGTGATCCTTTTCAGGCGAAAGACCACAGGGCTCGATAAAAATACTGCTCAAAGTCTGCAGGATCACTCTTGGTAAATCATCAGGCATTTCTGGACTAATTAGCTTTTGACTTTAGGATTAATCTGTTCCATCAGCTTTGCCTTCCTTCTTTGCCTTCTCCTAAGGATTCATTCACAATACCCTTTTCTTCTGAAAAAAAAAGGTCTTTCCCATGGACATCTCTCTGGATCCTCACAACACCCTCAGCCATCAACCTCCAACAAACCTGGATGTTGTCTTCCAAACCAAACCAATCTTCCCTCTTTTTTGTTGCTTTAACCTCCTACAATAGTGGTTTTGTTTGTTTTGTTTTATCCAAGAGGACATTTTCTTGAGTGACGTGAATTTCATTATGATTTAGCTTCTCAGATTCTGGTCTGTAATCCTTTGTCCTTGAAATTTTCTGTATAACCAAGACATTGCAGGACTGTGGGCCATGAAGGAGTTTCCAAAGTCCATGGCTTCTTTCCACCCTTTCTCCATTAATTCTTTGACGGTTAGCTCCATGCTTTACCAGTCTATTTACTGCGATCCAAAACAGCATCCCCTTTCCAGCCCTCAGCCCTATGTGTTTCTGTCATGTGTTTCCCCCGTGTGATCTGCTGCTCATGTTATATATATGTCTCCGATGCGTGAACTGAAGTCCTTTACATAGATTTTTGAAGAGGCAATAACTCAGAGTTCCGTTTCTTGCAAATGAAAGACGTAATTGACTGTGTAGGGAGCTTCCCCGAAAGACAGGGCACCATAGTGCTGGCTGTAGATTTTCTTCTCTTCTCATCCCATTTTCCACAAACCACTGTGTTGGCAATTAGTTTTGAGGACGACCCACAACCCCGTGCAGTTTCGAAAGCAGAGATCTTACCCAAGCCCTCCTTCCCAGTTTTCTACCTCATTCCCAGTTTACTAGCAAGTTACTACCCCCATTTGCATTATCGAAATGTCATGTTATTGGTACTGTATTTCCCTTTCACTGCCACTCTTCTTGAAGTCATTCTTACCCTGCTGGGTGAAGAAAAGCCCCTTTTCATCAAACTTCCTTCCAGATCTAGTTGTCATTTCCTTTTCTTGTCCTGTTCGTTGCAGAGCTCTCATCGGCCGCTGTGTTTCTTCTTTCCCTTTCTCCCTCAAAGCTTCTGCTCTCCGCCAGCTCGGGTTAAGCCTGCTGTTTCGTTTCCCCATTTGCCTTCTTTCAGCAGGATGACCTCCTCTGACATGTGGCTGCCTCTTCCCTTGCTCCCTCCGCACATGTTTTTAGCCTGGGTTTGACTCTTTTACCAGACCTGACCTCGCTGGCTGGCTAACGGCTCTGGTCTGCAGCACGGCAATGAATCTCTTTTTATTTCCATTTCAGTGCAGTTTTCTCTGCTTTCAAGTACTTCTTCAGTGTATCATGCAAAATCTGGCATATTTTCAACTTTTTTCCTCTAGCCTGAGTTCTTCTTCACCAGCTGCACCATTTTAATTTCCCAGCAAAAGCCTTATACCAGAAATACCCGAGTGTTGCTTGCCTTTACAGAGCCGGTTGTGATCTCGATCCTGCAATACTCCGTCAGCAAACGGAGAGGGAAGCAACCATTAATAGTTCTGGATGTTGTGCTGGATGTGTAGGATCACTTTGATATTCATCTCTATTCTCTTTTCCATTTGAAGGTTATGCAAAAAGAGATGATACTTGGTTCTTTTGTACATTCCTCTCAGTCATGTTTTATCATTTTGGCACTTTCTCTGTTTCTCTGTCTTTATTTTAAGCCCAGTTTCTGAAACAAGCTGCAGGGATATAAATCCACAGCCTCTCCCCGTCCTTGTGGTGATTAATGATTCACATGAGCATGACTGAAACTGGAACGTATCCCTCTTTGCCCTTGGTCCCATCTGAACATACGGCTGCTGAGCAAGACAGAACCTTATTCCCTGAATAAAAAGTCTTCTCTTTACCGTGCCCCGCACTCGCAAAGCTTTCAGGAGCCTCTTTCTCCACTGGAAGGGGCCGAAAGTGGTGTCTGCCTGCAGCCCGTCCCGGGCTGCGCTTCCAGCGCCGTGGCCATGCAAACGGGGTACTGTCATTAAGCGAGAGCTCGATCTGTGGGCTGGGAATTGCCCATGCGTAGGCCAGCGTTCTTCGAGCCGCCTCGCTCGCTGCACAGGAGGAGAGTATAGATTGACATAGCCTAGTCTGTCATGATGTCATTTGTTTTCTCATCCCGCCGGTGGCTTCCCGTGTAAGCAAAAATCTCCTTCAGGAATCTTCTGAATTTTAAAGGCACTAAGAGGCTGCATCTGGAGCCCTTGTCTGTACAATATAGCTTGGCAAAACTGATGCTTACTGCTTTTTTCAGCATGGGAGGATCCTGTTTATCTGTGAGCCCAATGGAGGTCATCCTTCTGCTGTCTTCAAAAGTTCAAATCCCATCGCTTTGCCACTCTTTTGGTCTCTTCTCCCAAGTAACAAGCGATAGGACGAGAGGAAACGGCCTCAAGTTGTGCCAGGGGAGGATTAGGTTGGACATTAGGAAAAAATTCTTTACTGGAAGAGGGGTCAGGCCTTGGCACAGGCTGCCCAGGGCAGTGGTGGCGTCCCCATCCCTGGGGGGATTTAAAAGACGTGTAGATGAGGCGCTTGGGGACATGGTTTAGTGGGCATGGGGGGGTTGGGTTGACGGTTGGACTTGATGACCTTAGAGGTCTTTTCCAACCTTAGTGATTCTATGATTCTCTGACCCCACCGCCGCCTGTTCCTTGCTTTGCGCCCTTTGTCCCTCCTCTGTCTCTTCGCACAGCGTTCCACAGTTTGGAGATGTTTTCTCTGGGGTTGCCTGCTGGCTCGTACGTGCCGTGCTCCGAGCCAGGGAATCGCTCCTGGAGGAGTGGGAAAGGGCACCGGTTACAGAGCTGCGTGCGGAGCAGGAGAGGACCGTGCATTATTTCCTTGGCTTCAGCGTGCCCTTCATGTCTTCTTCTTCCAGGCTGTTCAGAGTCGCAGATGCCCAGCTGCTTCCTTGCGTTACGCTCTCTCGTTGGACGCTGTACGTGCCACTGTTTTGGCGCAGGACGCCCCTTTTTATGTCAGAGCCTATAAGGGAATGGGTTTTGGGGGAGGACAGGCCGTGCAAGTCAGGCTTTCAGAAAGAGGAGCTGTTCGTCTCCGAACACAAGCTGTAACGGAGAAACTAATCTCAGCGAGAGGTTTTCGCTGTTTGATTTGAGCCGCATGCAAAACTTGGAAGCAAAAAGCTTTGCAGACTTGCAGAGACAGGAGGCAACTTGTGCAGATCCCTAGACAGCCCTTCGCGTGGTCTCTTCTGTGCTTCAGCCGAGTCCTACGGCAGGTGAGATGTTCCCATGATGGATACAACGCAGCATCTCATAGAGTGGTGGCTTTCAAAGCCTGTGTCTGCAAAGAGGCTAAGAAAGAGGAGGAAAATTTCAGCTTTAAGTCAGTTTTATACAGTGTGCCAAACCTCTGCCCACTGTCTCTGGGACATTAATCATCTACATTTGAAAGCCGAGAAGGCTTTTTTTTAACTTCTGGGCCAAATCCTGGGTCCTTACTCAGACATAAGGTCTGTGGAAGTCAATGGGAGTGTTGTCTGAGCAAAGACTGCAAGATGAGGCCCATAAACCCTAGTGATCTGGAGGGTGACCACACAGAATGCTTTGTAACGCCGAGAGGCATGTTTGGTCCTCAGGACTCCCGCTGGGCAGGTCTCCTGTGCATCCTTCCCCTCTCAGCCAACGTGAGGGTTATCGGGCTCTTGTCCCTGCAGGGCATAAAAGCGTGATAGGAGTTTTAGCCGGGACTTGTTCTTTGCAGAGGGAAGGAAAGAAGTCCACATAGCCTCCGTTGTGTGGATTAATCTCTTAGAAAGGAAATACATGTTGCAAAGTGGCAGTGGTTGCACGAATACTTCTTGCATGACAGAAGAAAGAATAATCCACGTTAATTTGTTGCCATATAAAAGAAGGCTCTTGCTTGTTCCTGGGAGAAGCAGCTCATATCAGTATATTGAGCTCTCCCGCAAAATAAAGCCACAAGAACCATGGAAGCTCCATCACCAAGTAAACAGGGCGTGGGGAGTGTTTTGTATGAGCAGACTCACTCCTTAAGTTGTAGGACCCATCAAATCTGGGAAGATGAGGTGGAAAGAAATGGAAGAAGAGAGACTTTGCTGATGCGAGCTGGGGTAATTCCTGTGCTGCCGGATAACTCGCCTTCCTTCCTACCAGCTGCCGATCTGACCTTTTGATGGTTCCAAGCGCTAACCTAATCCTGATCCTTGGTTAGGCTTTCTTACTGAAGGTGTAGAACAAGTGAAAATAATAATCAGTACGAACAGTTGTTCAGAAATTGAGTTTATGATCAGCTAATAAGCATGTTGTACTGAGTGCTCATATACTTCACATAGACTGCTCAAAGTGTTTCCTTGTCTCTACCTCACTTGGATGGTTGTGATGTAGCATTAGCACTTAGGATACTTTAGACCCATTTGTACAAAGGCCAAACACTTTTTGCCTTACTGTAGCCCAGGAACAGAATTAGGTGTCTGCCCTCCTGCCTACTCAAAGAAGAGAAACGGGTCTGCGTCTTATTTTACTTGACAGTTTTTTGTTTGGTCATACTTGGCACTGCCATGCCCCTGTTTTGAAGGGCTGAAGAGTCATCTGGTTTTGCCTTTAAAAGCAGAAATAGTTAACATGGGGAAAAATTGCTATGTCTTGTAGAAATACGAGAGCAAGAGAAAAAAAATGGCCAATGCAGTTAAAACCAACTGTGTTTGAAAAAAAAGAGGCACACTGATGCTGGAATTGCATTTGGATCAAAACAGGCAAGAATTAAATTCACTGCTTACATTGTTTCCCTTAAACCTTTCTTTTAAACTTACTTGGTAAAATAGAGATCCATGCTTGTCCTCATAGTAAAGTCACTGGCTGGGTTTGAGGCTGGGTGAAATTTGACCATTAGCTGTATAATTTTATAAACCGATATTAATGACTGTCATGCTTCTGTTCTGCTGATGGAGGTAACGTGCCTTTTTTGTTTTCTTCCCCCCCCTGCCCCACGAGAGCGTTGTCTTCCTCAAGACAGCAGTTTCCAATTCTCCGTTTGCAACTCTGAAAATAAACCTCTATCAAATTACAGAGATGAAAACTGGCTGTTAAAAAACCCAACCTGCGGCCAGTGCAGTAACAAGGGTCATTGTAAGACGGTAGAGTTCCCACCTGGCTTTGGCACACGGAGCGCGTTCAGCCCGGATATTTGTCAGTGCTCTTTTCCTTCCGGCAGTTTTCATTTATTAGCTGCGAATTAGGGCTTCCCCTCGCAGGACCTCGCTGGGTTCCTGCCTCCTGCTTTAGACTGACTGTCAACCTTGCATTTTCCTGGCTCGGAGGTAGCGAAGTCCACTGGATCAGGAGAGAGCCAGCAAAACGGCTCGGCCGCCGTGGGCAGGGTCCTGGAACCTGACCGTAGGTTACGTGTGCCCTGCGGGCAGAAAAACGTCCTGCTACGTTGCTGCCCCGGCCATCGGCGCGAGCTCCAGGACGCGGGTTCATGGATTTGCTTCCATGACTCCGGCTGGCTGGTCCAGCGGTGGCTGCGTTTCCAAGGTACTCTTCCTTGGATCGGCTCTTTTTTATTTCCAACACTGAAGTCACTGGGGTTGTGCAAGGTCGGTCCCTTGTTTTTAAGGTCCTTTAGGAAGAAGTGGATGCCGAAATGGGGATAGGACAGTTTCTGGTGTTTATTGCCTGGGAGTAGAAGGTAAAACAAGTCCTGCCTTCTGACTACCCAGTTCTTCCCTCGAAGAAGTGCTCGTGTGCTCGGATCCTCGTGGACTACACGTTGTTGCACTACTCCTTTGACTTTTAACCAGACTCTTCTGTACTTTGCAGTGGAATTGCATAAATCACAACAAAGTTAGAGGCAGAGCCATGTCTTCGGTGCAGGCTCTGGGTGCCCATTAACCGAGGTTGCACGTAGGTCCGAAAGCAGGATTTAGGCCATAGCCTTGCTTCAGGTGTCCAGTAAGAAGTGATTTTTGTAAGATTCCCTCTGTAATTCAAGGTTCATCATCTCCAACAAGAATTTAACGTAAGAGCATATGTTTCAGAGTCAAATGTTTAAGTCCTCTCTCTCTCCCCCTTTTATTTTGATTTTTTTTTTCTTTTTCTAAATCTCAGGGCAAGCTTTTGACTTAATTCTGCGAGCAGTTTTACCTGGGTGAAAACTAAGAAAGGATGGCGGGACTTGGCTTGTTATTATGGGGGAAGCAGGGATAGAGGTTTATGATTGAAAATAGTGTATAAAAAGCTTGTTTCTAATTTCTCGATGGAATGTAAGGGACTCAAGGGGGTTCTGCATCCCCTCAGATACGGTACTTAATATTTATGCTTTCATTGCACCTTGACAAACATTTCACGTAGTTATTGCTTTGCTTGAATATGGAAATATGTTAATTACGGCCTTTATTCCGCTGCCTGCTCTTTTCCTCAGCCTTTTCTATTCAACCCTCTAGGTGGCCCAGCACAATGTGGCTTCTTTTCTTTCAATGAGCTCTTTCCACACTAATAGGGTCCAGGGTGATGTGGAGAACCATGTGCACAAAATTGGTGCACCACCCCCCATCCCTTTGTGGGTATGTCAGGTTAAATTCATATCAGCAGGAGGGTCACTGCCATGATTTTCAATAGCGCGAGATGAGGTGATGACTTCAGACAATGGTGCCACACTCTCCAGTTGGAGACACTTGCCTCACCAGTTGCAGTAGTTAATTAATATGCTAAAAATAGAAGCCAGTGATACAAATCGCTGCCTGTTGTACAACAAAGACTGGGCATGTGTAGCTTTGATAGCCAAGTTTATGGTGCTTGTTATGGAGGGAAGTTAGTTTAGAGCTAGAGGCAATGTAAGACTTTCTGGATGCTGAGCTTTAGTCACTCTGGGCCTCTGGCCATTCGCTCGCTGTCTCATTTGCATTATGAATGACATTAAGGGAACTAACAAGGTTATTGGGCATAGAAATGTTCTCATGTGACCCCACGTGGAAGCAGACCTACAGCAGTGCTAGTTGGCAGGGGCACTGTGGCTCTTTATTCGGCTTCCTCGGAAGACGGTTTCTGGGAGTAGATGTAAAATCAACCACGAGAGAACCGGCGTTTGGATAACGTGGAGGTCCTGATGCAAGCCCCTGGGAAGTTCCGAGGGCCGGCTGGAGCTGTGTCCTTCTCTCAGCCCGCCGTGCCTGCCCGGTGCTGAGCGTTGAGCGCAAGATGCGGGCGCTCCCCGTTCCTTGGGTCTCCCCGGCCAGCCTGGGGCTGGGTGAAGCCGCTCCGTGGGGGCTCAGTGACCCCACGCACGAGGGTGGGGGTCCACCCGGGCCGCCGAGTGGGTCCGTTTCTCCCTGCTGCTGGCTCAAATGATGGGTGGGAGGGGGTGGGTTTTCGTTCTCACCCACTGCATCATAGGGACTGTCCAAATACCGGCAGAGGTTGAGAGGTTTTGCGTCATCTTTTTACTCCATCTTCCCTGAAACTCGAGACAGGGAGAGGTAAATTATGGAAAGTCCATCGCCACCTGTAGTTCCCATGCATAACTAGGAGATGGTTTGGTAAGTCCAAAGATTTAAATGCGGGAGTCGCATCCCAGCTTAGGGCCACGTTGGCCAAGTGCAGCCTCCTTCACGCCAATGCAACCACACAGGATTCCCAAACCCAAGAAAATGCAGCGTGTACAAGAGGAGAAACAGAGCCGTGGAGATGCAGTCTGCTTTAATTTATCCCTCTTCTAAAGAAACTAGTGGGATTGCTGATGAGTCGCTCTATGTAGATGACAGCAGATTTTGGGGTTGCTAGGTGTCTTCCATAAATGTTTGAATGTTCTTAAATTTTGTAGACATTTGTTAATTGCTCCATGGACCAGGAGGACACTCTGGACAGTCACATAAGCACATAAACATTTACGATCTTTATAAAAACCTCTCATTATCGGAGTCCTTTAACCATTCCTCATTTTCATATTGGACTATGTAAACTGGTTGCCCATTGGACTTTTTAAACTGGTGACCCAGCGATCACACTTCTTCTGTGGAGCCGCTAGCTACCAGCTCAACCCACAGGAACGAGCTACTGCAACAGTCACCCAGAGCCAAGTCCCGGGGCCCCCCCCCATCAGTAGCAATGAGTAAGAAGAGAGGCAAAATGGCATAAAACAAGGGCTGTTTCGAGGGCTTAAAATCCCACTGTATTTATGGCCTGCTCTGAAGGTCTGGCCCGATGATAAGTGCAACCAGAGGCTGAGGCACCGGGGATAGGGCAGGCTCTGTGGGGAGGGCACGTGCGGTGGGGTCACGTAGCCTTATCTGTTTTCCCTGGTCATGCATTTACAGGTCGGACGGGGCTAGCTCTTGCATGTGTGTGTATAAATCCACGCGAGGGGAATGTGAAAGCCATTTTGGTCGTGAAAGTGCAATTCCTGTTACCTCGACATGTGCTGAGATCAGCATCCTCAGGGCCGTGTCCTGCACTGATGAGTAGGAATCAAGGCTCTCCCGTTGACTCGCTCATTAGCGGGGACAATATAACTTAATTTCCAAGATCATCAGCTTTCCTATGTATAGCGGATTCTTACTATTACAATAGTGCGTAATTATTATTTTTGTAATAATGGCAGTCCATATTCATGGCTTCTGTCGGTGGGAATTTGCTCCTTCAGAAGCGGTTGTCAGAGTGTGATGTCTGCTGAGCTCTCCTGGTAGGAAGGACAGTGGACTTCAGCGGCGTGCAGCGGCGGGCTTGCAGGTGGTCATCTCTTGGTGGCTTGGTGAGACAAGATAAATCCACACCAGGTTTTCAGCTCGTCCTTTTCTCTCCCCGCTTCTAACATGCCCCCTCCGGTCTGTCTGGATGAGTGTTACGACCCGAGTCCCAGCCTTACCTGACAGCTTCATTCCTCCTGGGTCCCAGGGACGTAGTCCAGCCTGGAGAAGAGCATGCCATCTCCACAGCTACTGCAGCATCTGCCAGCCCAGAGTCTGGGGGGCCGAGAACAACTCTCCGTGTGTCTAAAACTCAAGTGGTTACGCAGATATCAACAGGGTTACGGGATTTGTGCTAGCTGAACAGAGAGGACTTGGGATCTGCCCTTAACAGAAGGGCAGTTTTCTGTAACAATCTGTTTCTATAAATAGACTAAATATATCGATTGTGGTTTAGTTCACATTAAGTATTACTTGGGTTTCATCTTCCGTCTCCTCCAGTCACCCCAACTGAAAAGCGGTAGAGAAGGGTTTGTTAATGAGTTACTGTTGAGCCAAACAACTTGCAAACCAAGTTGCATTTTAGGAAGATACCAGTAACCCAGAAAATCTCCTGGAAATGGTATTTAATAAGATGCTGATAAGCCAGTTCCTATGGCAGTGTCATAAACCATAAAATGGCCTTATAAAGGTCACATTTAGTTTTATTTTCATTTCTTTCCTGATCTCCACAGATGTGTGATAGGAAGTTTTGAAATGTATTTTCAACTTACTGAGAAATCGTAGTAATGACAAATGTGATCTTTGTTTTTTCTTTGATTACGTAGCTATGGGCTGTAAGTGTTCTCATTTCCTAATTGCAAAGGTGGTAAAGATGAATTGTTAATTAAAATCTCTTTCCCGGACAGGTCTTTAAATGCTCGAGTTAATTAAGTCTTTAAAAATTGACGTGACTAAAAATCTCAGTTTGGTCCTTTGTGATACCTTATTCCAGTTACACAGAGTTATACAGAGAGCTCTAATGTGACCAAGACCCAAATTTCTGACGTAAATTACAGAAAGCCTCCTTCTTCTCTTTCCTTTTCTTTAAAACTAAGGAAAGACTATTAAAAATTGTCCAGGTTTACTTTATGCATCAGTGAGAATAAAAGACCGAACCGCATTTCCATTTTAATTTGCAGATCTGTTACCCCTCCTTTGACTGCTTGTGATGAGCAGTGTGACTAATGAGCTCCGCCGGACCAAAAAGAGTGGCACTTTTCCCTTTCTTCTGCGTCCCCGTTTTTTATTCTTGGGTGTGGTTTTTTTTATGTTGCTTGCCTCTGATGTTTTGCAGCTTTTCTGGTCTGGGCTTGGACTGATTCCCAGATCTGTTCTTGCAGATTTTAACTTTGCCATGTACCCACCGTCAATGATAGCAACTGGAAGTGTGGGAGCAGCCATCTGTGGCCTTCAGCTTGATGACGGGGACAGCCTCACGGACCTCCTGGCCAAGATCACAAACACAGATGTGGTGAGTGTCCCGCATTCCTCTTCTCCTTTCACTTCTGAGGTGCCATGAAACCCAACCTGACCCCGAAAGCCCAGGGGAGCAAAGGAAGGGGGGTGCTCCTGGAGCGAGCGGGTTGCAGGCGTGGACCCGGCACCTTGGTTGCAATGCTTTGGATGTCCAAAACTCCTTGGCTTCCCGGGATCATTTTTCATTCACGCTTTGTTCAGCAGCTTGGTGGGGAGAGAGCCTGCTCTGCCCACCCTGGCTGATGGTCAGCCTTGCTCTGGGGGGGGGCCCGCCTTGGGTACCACCCCGGGCGATGGGGCGAGGAGGCAGACAGCATCCCCTGGGGCGCAAGGGATGTGCGCCGGTCCTGTGTTCGCAGCCTTGAAAGCACTCTTCTCGCCCTCGTGGAGATGTCTAAAAATCCTTCGCTGAAGGGAAGCGAGTAATGAGCTAATCCTCCGGCGCTGGCACGGTGTGAGGCGGGTGCAACCCAGGCTCTCTGGGATCTTGCCTGCAGCTTCGCTAAGCTCGCCCCGCGAAGGGCTTTTCTTGGCTTGTCAGGAGGTCCCGTCGTCGGCGGGAGAGGTGAATCTGATGGCGGTTCGGTGGGGCTCAAACTCGCTCAAAAGTGAGTTCGCTGGTCCGGGGTCAGCTTCTAGTGGGGACGTCAGAAAAACCCAAACTTGGCAACGCTGCTTGACAGTCTCAGCAGAAAGCTGGGAGGACTGAAAGGAGCACTCAGGGTGCCTTCCCCGCGGGGTGATGCCTCTCCTGCTCTGCCCCCGGGTCGGTGGGACACTGCGGGGAGAGCTCACGCTCCTGCAAATCCAAACCGCTTGGTCTGTGGATAAACAGGAGTTTCATCTCTTGCGAAGCTGACGTGTTTTGCCGTGATGAAATTCACTCAAAAGGAAAGAAAATGCGTGCGGCTTTCTGAAATACAGGCCACTA
This sequence comes from Pelecanoides urinatrix, assembly GCA_013400755.1. Classification (NCBI taxonomy): domain Eukaryota; kingdom Metazoa; phylum Chordata; class Aves; order Procellariiformes; family Procellariidae; genus Pelecanoides; species Pelecanoides urinatrix. The sequence continues at coordinate 14,986 of VZTQ01011991.1, forward strand.
ATAAGATAATGCTTTTTTCTACCGTAAAAGTATCAGTTTCCAACGAATCATCCTTAACATGTGCTAACTATAAAAGTTTTTATTGCTTTTACTTTGCAGAGTAAATACACTATGCAATTACTACATCTGTGATAACATTGTCAAGAGGTTTGCTTTTTCCAACAAATATTCTGCGTTTTGGTTAAAAAAGAGTAGTCCAGTTTAACAAAACGGGAAGAATTTCGCCCTTAATTTTTTTCTTTCAATCAGATTGAGCCTAATTTGCAACTGCAGTCCTGGGGCTTCCCGTTTCTTTTGATTGGAACTGGGTTTTGCACAGAGAAAGGAACATTTCCAATTCTGAATGCTTATAATGTAAATCAAGTAGCTGCAGAAATTTAACGTACACTCATTTCAGTGTAAATGAAAATTTTACTCAGGTAATTGCTTTTTTGTGTCTCTTTTTATAAGTATGGAGAAACAGAGTGGTGACACAGTAAGCAGCAGGAGTGTGCAAGAAGAATCCTGTATAACAATTCAGACTGCATGGCCTGGTGCAAATAATGCACAAAGCTCATTTGTACAATTAGACTTGGCAAATCCATTAAGTTTACTTCATTTGTGTGGATAACAAGAATTATCCATTATTGGTACTGGTATCGGTAGTTACTGGCTGAATGACATTTTCTCCTTGGATGTTTGTCTGATTGGATGTAACACGGTAAGTGTTGGATGCTGCCTCCAGGAATGTCCGGGAGGACTCTTGAGACAAGTGGGCAGATGTGAGAGGGACATTAGAAAACCGGGCAGAGAAAGACAAGGATTTAGGGAGAGCCTAACATCTCGTTAGCAAAGGTGCTGTCTTCAGCCAAGGTTGCGAATATTGACAGGACAAGGAAAGCGGTTGGTGCTAGCCCCTAAGAGCTTCTTGTATAACGCCATGTCTTAACTCCACGGAGTGTCTGAAAGGCTGACGCCCCTCTCCTGTGATTTTCCTTGTTCGATGACAATGCCGGGTGAAGTTGTTCCTGCTCAGCTGCTGCTTATTTTCATGCTTCTTTTTGCTGATGTACGCCCAGACAGCTGCTCATATCCTTGTGTTTCAAACCCCATCCTGGAAGTAATCTTTAAAGAAGGGTGGGGAAGGACCACTTCTTGTTGTTTTGGAGCTGGGGAGTCAGGGGCTCGCTTGGTTCGTAAACCAGATCAGTTAACTGATAGATTTCCAAAAACAGCCTCACAGACAGCTGGGAGAGCTGAGCACCCTGGCACAGGGCAGGACCGTGACAGGGGCAGATGGGGATGAGAGGAGTTTCTGTAACCATCGTTGTCTGTGAGCTTCTTGTACTACAGCTAGAGAAATTACAGCCTGACGGATCAACTTGGTAATCAGCAGGACAAGGATAATGACGGGAATGAGGGAATGACAGCGTGGGGTGAGGAATGGGAACATAAATAGCCCCTACGGTGGCAGGGGAGGGACAGGGAGGCATGCAGAGTGCAGGAGAAGAGAGTAAATGGAAAATTTAGGGGGAGCCTTCACAAGCTTGGCGCCTGCTGCTGCTGCTGCTGTGAAGCAGGAGGGAGCATGTCGCTGCCTGCAGAAATCCCTGGGTAGTCCTGTGGAAGTCTTTTTTGAAGGCAGAAGCCAGTGGTGCTCAGGTACCACCAAAACCCAGACCTAGGACGGATACCCTCAGCAGAGCTCATCACTTTCTTCCTGTGCCGTCTGATTAACGATGCAGTCTTCCATCACTAGACCACATTTCCCACATCGGTAAACTCCAGATAAACTTCTGATGTTGTTTCCACAGTATTTTAGCACTTGTCAGAAGGGAGATGCCAAGGTAGCCCTTGCTGGTGTATTTGTATTCGAGGTGTTTGGTGGGGTTTGATCAACCATTGAGTAGCTGGGTTCTGTCTTCCTGGAGATGCCAGGGAGTTGTTCAGGGGAGTTCTTCATTTCCTCTAAGAGCTTCCCCGTGCAGTCACGAGGATCTTTTCCCTTCTTGTTCTTTTTCAGCATGGACAGGTTTGGGTGGCAGTGACAGCGTGGTGCTGACAATACTCAGCTCTCAGGTGAGGGCAAGCGAGTTCAACACACGGGCCACAAGGTCTACACCGCTGGGACCTTGCAAGATGCTTTAGCTGCGCCCTGCTCACAGGGAAGAGGATTTCCCTCCCTCCCCCGTCACTTCTGCCCGCAAAGAGATTATGAGCATCCCTTCCTGATGCAGCCCTTGCCTCAGTAATCTGTTCCTTAGTCACCTTCATGCACGGGCTCCCGTTCAGAAGGTCCCGCAAGGCTCGTTGCAGCTCCTCGCTTGCATAGCTGCTCCTCACGGCGGGGATTGTACCCACGGGTTTTCCTTCTCAACCTCTCCGAGTGTTTCTTTCTGGTTGCTGGCTGGTGCCTTGCTGGTTGAAAAATGAAAGAAAGAAACTTAGGTCTTTGCAGAAGATAGAGGTGCTGTCATTTTTCCCTCGCCCAACCTAAACCTGTGAAGCCCTGCTGGAATCGGGGTCCCAGCTGACTCTTCCCATGCGCAGTCCGTAGAGGGGGGATGTTTGTGAAGGCTTGTAGGGACAGAAGAAAAGTCACAGTAGGGTGTCCTTCTGGTGGGATTTTCTTTCTGCTTGGTCTGGTAGAGCCCATGTTAATTGACTTTCCGAGCATGTTGCGAGCGTATTACACACAACCACATTTAAGGGGGAATACGTGGCTTTTTTTGCTCTCGTGGGAGTTTTTCTGGATTCTCTTAATTTAATGTTTATTGATATACACTTAAAGCTCATGTTCTTTATTATAGGAGATACTAGAAACTTTATCAGGCACCCCAACGCTTCTTACTGTAAGGCCCTTTTGCAGCATCTTGCAGATTGGACAAACTTTATCTCTCGTGATGAATTTTTCTATCCTCATTGTTTCAATCTGAAAGAAAATACCTACCAAAACAGCTTAGTAGTTCTTAAGTGGTTAGAAGTAAAAAAGATGATGTTTTTTGCATTGAAAATTTCTTCACGCCTTTTCTTTGAAATTTAGCAGATGGGGTTTTGTCAGAAATGTGCTTTTTGCCATCCTGGTGAAAATCTTCCCAAATTTGGCTGAGCATATATGCCTTTGGAAAAAAAAAAAAAAAACAACCAAACACCACTCTTCCCAAATAAGAAAGAACTCTTAACATTTTACTGGTCACATCCTCTCCAAGACTCTCTCGGCACTGGGTAGGGACAAGCTTTCCTCCCTCTGCTCCTGGTCTTGGCCCACAGCAGCACAGACCACGAGGAGAGTCTCACTCGTCCCTCCGAGTCCGGGCACACTCGGGACAAAAGGAGCTTCTGGATAATTCAGTCACTAAAAAACTTACAGAATCACAGAATCA
>VZTQ01011992.1:0-60820 GCA_013400755.1 Pelecanoides urinatrix
AATACAAACTAAAATTTAGTTAATCAAATTTTTGTTTGTATCTAATTCTAAATTAACACTAGGAAAAGTTCTTGTTGTTTTCTGCTGGAATGATTTAGCCTCTTTGGCTTGTATACAATAGAATGTGTGCAATTTTCTCAGCTATGTTTTTTCTTTTCCCCAAAACAGTTATTAATCTGAGAAGACTATCCTTTTTCATCTTGTCCCAGACTAGCTGCAGTTTCTGTAGATAAGACCAGTGATGTGCAGTACAAACTATCTTAGCTATCATAGATCATGTGCAACATTTGCTTTTATCAGAGATGTCTCAGATGTTGGGATGACCAGATAGGCTTACTTGGAAATAAAACATCAAAAAGGAAAAATGGCTACTCTTAGTTTTTTAACTTCTGAATTGTTTCTTCAACGTACACTGCTTGAGTCAAAGGATGCATACATCTTATGCACTGTATTCCTTAGGGTGTTTTGGATATGGATTTGATAATTCATTTGATTATTTTGAAATTCCACACAAAATACTTACTCTTCCTTCCGTAGGTGAGTGTTTCTCCCGATATGAAGTTTGTATACCTCTTTGGTTGGTTGGTTTCTAACTCTAATTATCTGTACAGTTATAGGAAATTCAGAATTTCAAGACTTAAGACTAAAATACTTCCCACAAAGTGTTCTAAACATTGTAATTCAGATACCATGTCCATATCCTTAGGTTTCTGTACTGAAAGGTTTGGAGATAGTATCTATTGTAGGAGGAAGATCTACTTGGAAAGTCATGCTTATCCCTGAATTGAGACATGAGTTATGTGTATAAGTTAAGAATACGCGTCATGGGGAAAGAAGGAAAATATGCATAGCCGCCTCATTTTGTTTGCCATTACCTTTTCAGATACTGCATTATGGTTCAGTACTAATGGTGCTACTCCAGAGCTCCATAGTAAGAGTAATAACCTTTTGACCCCTGAGCTGAAGAGTCTACAGATAATAAAAACTGAGAAAACAGTGGCAAAGCTCATGTACTCTCTTCATGAGTATAATGTAGCACACAAATGAGCTCTCTTATATTCTATTTTAGGAGTAATTCAAGGAAAACTTTTGGGAATCTTGGATTTTGCAAATAGAGCCATCAAATACGTAAGCAGCAGGACATTATATTAATCTTGCCAGTTTACAATGTTGTCTCTCTTGATGTTGAAATGATACCGTAGCTGTGCATTGAGACAATTACAAACATTGTGTCATTCTAACTCTGAGTCAGATTCTTGATTCTCTGAGGTATTTTAGCTTTTTTTTTAAGGGACTAATGATAGTCTTGAGAATGTCCTGGGAGAAAGGAAGATGAAAGATTTATAATTGCCCTGTAAAAATGCAGCTCAACAAGTTTGTGAGAATCTATGAGTAACTGTAAACAAATGCATTTGGTTTTATCATATTTCTGAGAAAGCAGGGGTTTTTTTGCCTACATATCTTCTGTTCTCTATTTCCAAAATGTCATCTTGTGGGGGAGGAAGGCTGACCTCTGCTACTTGATTATTTTCTTCTGGACAGTTTTGCATGTTACCTTTTAAATCTCTTCTGGATTTGAAATTTGGAATCCAGAGTTACAGCAATGTGATTTACTTTGTGCTAACCCTGTTTGCAAAGTGTGCAGAAACTCAAAACGCTATGTGAATCTATGCAAAAGCTACTCAGGTTTCTGAAGCCTCGTAAATTTTAAAATGAGTAAGTGATAGCCATGGCTTCCTTGCTTATGACTAAAAAAGAAATTGCTTCTTATAATAAGGCCAGTTCTCTCTCAGGATATGGAAGAGATCATAATTTACTCAGCGTGTTTACCTCACCATCATGCAATAGGTGCTTACTGTTGGATTTAAAATCTATTCTGACATTAATGCAACTGTGCTTTTATTATCAAATTCATGAACTAGTATTTTCACTGTCAAGGTGTAAAACTTCACCCCTTTTTTCTTGGGCACCATATTCCTCCATGTAAACAAAAGCCAATCGTGAGCTGCTCTCTACTTCAAGAAGTTTAAAGGTGTAGGTGACAATGTAGGGCAAGACAATGGAAAATCAGTTTATCAGACTGTTTATGCTTAAAATACTGTGACCTACATCATGCCTGGTAATTTTTAAATGAAATGTATTTCAAAAACTGGTGACTTTTCAATGTTCCAAAAAGCAAACATGATATGAGAGCCAGTGCAGAATATGTTTTCAAGCAGTATGAATTCTGTTTGCCAGCTCCATTGCTAAAAATGAGATTCTTACTTTATTCTTAGGACTTTTAGTACATTCTACCCCAAAGTGCTTAAAGTTTTATTTTAGTGAGCTTTGCTACTAACATGTTAGAACAATACCCTTGCAGTGTTGCAGAATCTAGCACTGAAGAGTTGAGAAGTACTGGAATAGAAATTACTGCATACAGTCTGAGCAGGTTACTTAATACAGATTTCTCTGTAGAAATTTTTCATCATTCCCATCAAATAGCACTGTAGTACTTCACAAGAATTAATAATTTTCCTAGTGTACCTTCTGAGTGGAAAAGGTTATAGTTGCACTTCTACAAGTGATGAGTTGAGACAAAGATACAAGTCAAAAGTATCCTTTGTGCATTTTTATTGCTGCTGCTTTAGCAGGTGGAAGGCTGCTCAGCTGGAGTTAGGTTACTCTCATACAACCTTTTCTACACTAAAAAGACCCTGACTTCAGCCACAGTTCTAAGTTCTCAGCAACTTTTCAGAAGTACCAGCTCAATCTTCCCCTTCCCCTTGCCTCTGTAAAGAATATTAGGAGCACACAGTTATCAGCTGTGAAAAGTATGCAGTTAGATTAATTAGCCTGCTCAGATTCAGGGCTCATTAATTGTTTTTAGCAATGCATTAGCATACTCATTGTGTTTGCATTTCTAAAGCTAGCATATTACTGCACTGCATTGCCATCTAAACACATCAACCCAATCAGATGTATCATATTGTACCAACCAAGTGGACATGTCACTTAGCTCCTCCTAAGACATTTTTGCTGTTGAGCATAAAAAAAAAAAAAACAAACCTAGTTGACAGAACTAGTAAGTTGTCATCCTCTCTAGCACTATAGGAGGATGAAATGCACATATTGCTACAAAGCCCGTCACATGTTTGCTGACAAGGGAATTGTGAGTCTCAGGAAGCACAGGTTTGTTCTTAGCTTTTCTCTTGGGACAATTCAGCAGCAGACTACCCAAATCTAATGTAGTCTCTTGTGTTTGCCTCCTGCAATGATTTACTATAGTAACAGCTGTGTAAACAGTGAAATACATTACTGCTGGACAAAAATTGTAAATAGAATTTATGGACTAATCAATGTATTATATATTTTGTAATAGTGCAAGAAAATAGCTGGGTACAGTTTATCATATTGCTCAAAAAGCTGTAAGCGGTCATCATAAAACCAGGAGTAAAATAGTGTGGAAACTGGAATTTGGCTGTAAACTGTTTATGTCTTCCTTTGATTATTGAGGAAAGTTACTTAGCACGTTATTTAATTATTTATGGTTTTCAGTTATGCTGGTTCAACTTGTGATCTTGTTAAGACACAAAAGGTGACGGATTTATCAGTATAATGCTGTGGTCATAAACTCTAGAAAGAACTGCTTTTGGGAGACAGAGTGGATGTCGGAGGTCTTACTTAGGGTCCTCTGGTATTTGTCACNACTTTTGTTAGTCTTTACTAAAATATTTGGTGTTGTTGCTTTCTGCAGAAGTTGTGGTAGACATTAGTTTCAGTCCTTACTGAAAGAACACAACTGCAAATTCTTTGGGTTATTTTAAGATCAGGGTTCTTTGTAAACTAGTATTTTTCTGAGGCTTTTCTTCTTTCTGTGGACACATTATTATTAATGACATAATAAAATGAATTAATCATGTATTTCTTATTTTATTAGAAAACAGGAGTCGAGTTTAAAGAATCCAGGCTGAGTAGTTCCCTACTTGTAGAGTTTATGCTTTGAAACCCAGAGCAGCAGTGGCAGTGGGTGACTGTGCAGGTACAACATGGCTTAATCGGGTTGAAAAAATACGATTTATATGGGAAGCATGCTATTTTTGGATACTTACGTTGACACAAATCCCTTGTGAATTAAACCATTTAATATATGAAATGAAAAAAGCCCTTCTAATCTTCCTTTTGAATGAGCCGTGAAATAGGATATGTGAACAGCCTGAAGTGTGAAGAGGTTACTATGGCTTGGTTCCAATATTTTTTATAAGATATTAAAATATTTGCACTAGCCAGGAGCTTAAAGGAGAACTTATGACCTTCTATAAAATAATGCAATATGTATCTGAAAATATGTCCATTTTTCATGGCAAAAGCTTTCAATACTCTTTCTGAAAGTGATTTTGACGCTCCCTAACAAAAGCATTATGTACTCAACTACAAAGTATCACTTTCTAGTAGAAAGTAGTTAAATAACTGTGTTGGCTGCCTGTAGTTGCACTTCTTTTTCAGGAAAAAACAGTGCTCACATTTCATGTCTGCTGTAATAGACACTAAAGTGGCTATGATTAAGAGATTTATATGTAGTCAACTTTGTTTTAAAAAATATTTATATTAAGTAACTTTTGGTTAAAAGTCCTAAATTTATGGTGCAAGCTTCAAGACACCTGAATAGCTGGGATTTGTATCATAGTAAGCTATTTATGTAATGCATTGATTTCTTAACGTGGTGCCAATTTTTAGGCCTTCTTTCCCTTCAAGCAGTGTGTTTTGTTTGACATTAAGCTGTTGCTTCTGGTGTGCAAATTAATAATATTGGCTGAATGGTAACTTTTAAAACTTTTCTTAATACTTGTTATTCAAAAATTTTAAATTTTCCTCTTCACATGAGTAACCTCTTCTTATCATGACTTGATTTAGACTTAAAAGCTAAACCATAGCAGGTGAATAATATGAATCACAGTTGCTTCTTTGAACAGGTTTTTAATGAGCCAGGGTTTTCTGTTGTGCTGACTATTTTAGCTCTACTTCCCCTATCTGCAGGTTTGAGTCTTCAGGACTTCTGAAAACTAGGCTGTCTGAGAATTTGCTAAAATGGCAGTGCCTGTGTATACAGATACATTTGCTCCACTGGCACTATTGATGCTGCAGTGCCCTAGCGGGGCCTATTTCTGCTTTCCTCAGGTTTATGCATGCAACGTGATAACTAGTATTGTCAGAAAGAACTCCCTGTATTTTTGTCTATAAATGTAGAGATTGAAAATTCTACTTACGTACCAGATCTGGAGGTTATCCTAATAGGAAAGAGTCATAAGGAATACAAAACGTTAGGAGCAATCTTCTTAAAGAAATTGTGCTGTTGGCATGTGTCAGAGTCACAGCCTGCAAGACTGCACATGCCCAGCAGAGACTGCAGACTGTCCTGGCAAAGAATCTTTGTTTCTCAACTTGTATTAATAATAACAACTTCAGCAAGATTTGAATTCTTTTTGGAATCCCTAAGTACCATCAGTACTAAATATAATGCCCATTCAGCATCAGTGATAGAAGAACTTGGAAGTGAGCTGAGTAGCATATTAAGTCCTTGTTTAATGCTAGTAGGACAACTGTATGCAGAAAGTGTGGCAGGAAACTAACTAGTACTGTATACCAGGGAAAAACCCCACTTCTGTGTTTTGAAAGAGAAGAGAATGCCCGAAAGGCTAAAGTTACGAGCAGCATTTTCTAAAACTAATTCTATAATGGGGAAATGAAAGATTGCTTATGGACAGTTTGCAAAGTGGTGTTGTTTCTTTGGTGGTGGTGTTCTCATCTTTGCCTGATGCATTGTCCAAAGAAATTGGTCATATCAGTATTTACTTAATGCTAGTTAATGGTTGCATGGAAGTCCTTCCTGCAGGTGTTGTACAGAGTGCTGTTAGTAGCTTAATGGGTACAGTTTTTCATGTCCTGAAAAAATCAGTACCTTAGAAGGGGGAATATAGCAATGCTGTTATGCTGTCTCTTTGGAGGAAACCTCAAATTAAAGTATTTGCCATGTGTTCCTGAAATCTGATTTTAATGAGTGGACTGCTTTAGTTATGTATGTAAATAAAAGCAAAATTGTGCACAGTAGTGAATCACCAATTTGTTCATGGTAATATTTTACAGCTGCGGATACTGGAAAGCTTGATTACTCACCTCAGTGTTCCTTTACTGAAGACCAATTGCTGACCTTGTGAGTGTAAAACCCTCTTGTACTATGTTAATTGCCTAGTCCCTGTGGCACTTAAAATTCACTCATATATTCCATGAGGACATTTCTAGATATGTTCAGAGTTTATTTACTGATGAGTAGTTTTGCCTGAGGAATAGAGCTCAAAGTTTCCATTTTGTATGCAAAAAAATAATTTTATTTTCAGTTTCCAGGAAATCTCTTTTGTCAAATAATGGAAAGCTAGTCTTTTCCTAACAGTTGAAAAATTGTCAAGTATTTTTTCTGATGGTTGATCTTTACAGAAAGTGCTGCTTTTCTGAGAAAACTTGGGAAAAGTAAGCATTATTGTAAATCAGCGTAGTTTTGTTAAGCTTAATAGATGTATTGATTTCTGACAATTGATGATCTTGTGTGGGCAGGAGGGATTTAAAATTCTGAATATAGTTCATTGATACTGTGGCTTCTCAATCAAGTAGTACGAAAATACACTCTGGACTCTATGAAACTATCAGGTTTGTGGATCTAATGTTCTAAGTTGCCAAGATAATCTGCTAAAATAGAATTTTTTAACCATGTCACATTTGCCTTATATTGAAGAAGGTCTGTCCTATGTCCAGTATTCTACGTGGAATACTGAATCTTTTTCATGTACTTTCAGACAATTTTCTGTCCCTCTTCAGTTTAAGATCTGTGGTCCAAATCTGAAACCAAGGCTGTGAGACTCTGGTAGTATGTACCAGCATAATGTAATGAAATATAGTGCATTTTTCTCTTCTCCGATCTTTGCTATTTGCCCTAGATGCTTTTCTTCTTACGTACCTCACTCTGGGAGTTAGTCTTGCTGTTAGAAGTCTGACTCATGGAAGGATGTTACAAGAATGACTATTATGAATAAGATTGTTGCAGTACATTGGTCCTAAATGCTGGTCTTCACAATAAATTCAGATGACAGATTGGTGTAATTAATACTATAGCTGAGCTCTTGGCTAGGTTGGAATTTTAAAGCATGTCCTATTTAAAGATCAGTTCATTTACCTTTTNTCATAGTAGCATATATCTATAAAGGACAAAATATGCCCAAATTGAAATCCAGCCAGTCATTAATATTAGCAAATTTGGACTTTTGTGTATATGAGAGGTAGGTTTTTATTCCTTCATTGTTGCCATTGTAAGTGTCTTTACCCCTTGTACAGAGGACTTTTGGCATAGAAAGTTTCATGTTATGCTTCCGTTTAGGGCATGACTGAGAAACTACTTAAAATATTGATTAATTTGGAGTTAGTGTCAGTTTCAGTATTCTACAGTTTTGTTTCAATGGAATGTGTGGTGTTAGCAATGCATCCTTATTAGTCCATTGCAGAATGTCTTTTATGTCATTATAAATAACAAATTTCTTACCTAGTATTCAATATAAACAGTTGTGGAGTGTGTTGGTGGTTGGATTTCTGTGCATGTTTTTTGTTTGGTTAATATTTTCTTAACAAACCCTGTCATGTGGTCATAAAAATTGAGTAACTCTCTTTCTCTACTATTTAAAAAAATAAAAAGTTCTTTACTGCAACAAGTGGAATAAAGATGAGCAAACTTTACCTTTCAAGACTTTTAGGTTTCACTGTGAATATTTTGCACAGCTTGAATTGTTATGTTGTAGACCAAGGAAGTAGTTGCACAGGCTTTGAGCCTGATTGTACTTAAGTATATGGATAATGAGAAACACTGCAAAAGCTCTTTAATTGAATTAAAATTATTTACGACACCAGCAGCTGCTAGATGTAGTGGCTGCAAACTTCTTTATAGCTGTTCCAATCTTAGGAATTTGGAACATATAGGATTTAGCTTTGCTACAATTCAGGCTTTTGGCAGTAATGTAGAAGCTATGTTCAATCCTTCACAAGTTAAAGAAATACAACAAAGTAGATTTAAGGGGCTTTTCAGGTTTTTTCTTATAAAAAGCAGTGTTAGGCATTTTCTTTGGTTGACATACTTATTACCGTTCCTAGTATGATACATCAAGACAGGAAGAAAAAATTGCTTAGCAGTTCACATGAGCTACTAGAGAAACCTATTAGAAGCTTAGTTCTAAATCATGCAGAGACACCACTCTGCTGACCTTGCTATTGTGTGTGGCTTTCAGTAGAACTACATCTTTATTATGATTATTTCCTCCACTGTCCTAGGAAACTGGCTTTGTCTCCCTTTGTAGTGGGGAGTTTTAATGGAAAACGGTGGTACATTTGGCTCCCATCCGTGACTTTTCTGCAGCCAATAATGTTGCTAGTAAGAGTTACTCATGGAGAAATGTGCTGCTCTTGCATGCACAGATTCAATTTCATTATACTTGTGTATGCTCCTTGACTGTGTTACAGCAGAGTGTATGGTCCTCCAAAGCTGCAACTTTGTCTCTGNAAATAAATTTATTTTCAGTTTCCAGGAAATCTCTTTTGTCAAATAATGGAAAGCTAGTCTTTTCCTAACAGTTGAAAAATTGTCAAGTATTTTTTCTGATGGTTGATCTTTACAGAAAGTGCTGCTTTTCTGAGAAAACTTGGGAAAAGTAAGCATTATTGTAAATCAGCGTAGTTTTGTTAAGCTTAATAGATGTATTGATTTCTGACAATTGATGATCTTGTGTGGGCAGGAGGGATTTAAAATTCTGAATATAGTTCATTGATACTGTGGCTTCTCAATCAAGTAGTACGAAAATACACTCTGGACTCTATGAAACTATCAGGTTTGTGGATCTAATGTTCTAAGTTGCCAAGATAATCTGCTAAAATAGAATTTTTTAACCATGTCACATTTGCCTTATATTGAAGAAGGTCTGTCCTATGTCCAGTATTCTACGTGGAATACTGAATCTTTTTCATGTACTTTCAGACAATTTTCTGTCCCTCTTCAGTTTAAGATCTGTGGTCCAAATCTGAAACCAAGGCTGTGAGACTCTGGTAGTATGTACCAGCATAATGTAATGAAATATAGTGCATTTTTCTCTTCTCCGATCTTTGCTATTTGCCCTAGATGCTTTTCTTCTTACGTACCTCACTCTGGGAGTTAGTCTTGCTGTTAGAAGTCTGACTCATGGAAGGATGTTACAAGAATGACTATTATGAATAAGATTGTTGCAGTACATTGGTCCTAAATGCTGGTCTTCACAATAAATTCAGATGACAGATTGGTGTAATTAATACTATAGCTGAGCTCTTGGCTAGGTTGGAATTTTAAAGCATGTCCTATTTAAAGATCAGTTCATTTACCTTTTATTGGAGCAGGGAAGCAAACATCTGTGCTACTTTTTTGCTAATTACCTCTGACGTTTCTGTTTAGACAAGCTGTTCATATTCCCTCTCTTCTGTACTGCTCAATTTCTCCCTCTTGGATTTTGAGATCTCTTTTGTCTTTGTCACTCCCTTCTCCTTGCTTTCTGAATACTCTAAAATTCAGTTTGGTATGTTTTCTTTTTCTGCCCTTTGCCCTCTCTTTCCACCCTTCGCCTTGTTATTTTGCAATTACAGTCTTAAGGACCTAGTACTTTCCTGCGATGCTAATGTAAAAGAACACGGTGCAGGGTAAATGCATGTAAGGAGGTAGAGGGGAGTAACCACCAGTGAGTGGAAGTAACTATCTTGGTGGCTTGTGCCATTGCCAGTCTGAAGATTTGGCCACCCATTTTTTCATGTCTGGAAGTGTTCTGTGATTGATAGTCCTCACAGAAGGAGGAGGGGAAGCCTTCTTATTAAGAAGTGACTAGATGAACTGCTCACTATGGTTTTCTGGTCCTTCTTTCCAATGAACCCATAGAGGTTTTGGTCTGTACTCACAAAATTATTCCAATTATATTATTNTGCACAGCTTGAATTGTTATGTTGTAGACCAAGGAAGTAGTTGCACAGGCTTTGAGCCTGATTGTACTTAAGTATATGGATAATGAGAAACACTGCAAAAGCTCTTTAATTGAATTAAAATTATTTACGACACCAGCAGCTGCTAGATGTAGTGGCTGCAAACTTCTTTATAGCTGTTCCAATCTTAGGAATTTGGAACATATAGGATTTAGCTTTGCTACAATTCAGGCTTTTGGCAGTAATGTAGAGGCTTTGTTCAATCCTTCAGAAGTTAAAGAAATACAACAAAGTAGATTTAAGGGGCTTTTCAGGTTTTTTTTCTTATAAAAAGCAGTGTTAGGCATTTTCTTTGGTTGACATACTTATTACCGTTCCTAGTATGATACAGCAAGACAGGAAGAAAAAATTGCTTAGCAGTTCACATGAGCTACTAGAGAAACCTATTAGAAGCTTAGTTCTAAATCATGCAGAGACACCACTCTGCTGACCTTGCTATTGTGTGTGGCTTTCAGTAGAACTACATCTTTATTATGATTATTTCCTCCACTGTCCTAGGAAACTGGCTTTGTCTCCCTTTGTAGTGGGGAGTTTTAATGGAAAACGGTGGTACATTTGGCTCCCATCCGTGACTTTTCTGCAGCCAATAATGTTGCTAGTAAGAGTTACTCATGGAGAAATGTGCTGCTCTTGCATGCACAGATTCAATTTCATTATACTTGTGTATGCTCCTTGACTGTGTTACAGCAGAGTGTATGGTACTCCAAAGCTGCAACTTTGTCTCTGCTCACTGGAAAATTAAGCTCAAAGGGGTGAGGGAGTGAAACCTGATGGTCACTGAAGAGAAGTTGATGAAAAGAAGTATGAATGCCTTTATGTGAGAGTTGCGATTTTGAACTGATTGTGAACGAGCGTCACAACTGTTTTAACAGCTGAGATTCTGCTGTAGTTAGATACTTAAACACACACACACCGTCTTTACAAGCATAAAATTAACTTTAAAAGTTGAGCACTCGAATGTTCTTTTAGTTTGGTCCCTTGCACAAGTATATTATTGTATGTGACCATGTCATAAATGTTTGTTTTGTTTTCCCTGGTTCAGTATGCAGGACAGATGGAGCTTACTGCATCAGGTAACTGCAGCACTTTCTTTTCACTGTCCTGATGCGTGGCTTATCAGGCACTGTGCAACAGTGAACCTGAATGCAGAATTATTAACTACTTTGGTTCTTTTCCAGTGACTATCAACATAATATCTAGATACTATGTGATTATTAGAGAAATTTCAAATCAGGTATCATTACTGCCACCATTTCAGACTAGGGGAAGACAGGCATGACACAATTTAGATTAAAATTTAGTGATTAGCTTAGGAATGTGGGAGATTGATTTATCTAGATGACTTTGCATTTTTATAGTGTTTTACAGTGTAATTGTCATAAGCACATCTCTGGCTTTATTTGCAGTTTAGCATGTACAATGCTTCTGAGATAGTCAGTTAAACACCCAGGAAATGGTGGCCGTTGTAATCTAAGCTATCAACTGTGGAAAACCCTTGCTTTAAGTAATTTCTCAGACATTCAGCAGAAGTCATTAATATTTAAATGTTAGTGCAATCATTTACAGTTAACCATGCTTTTTGAGGTGGAGGGTTGTTTGTTACTGCTTGAGATTTTTGGGGGTTTCTTTTGTTTGCTTTTGCTGTCATGCGGAAGACTACTGCAGGCCAGTCTGACAAGAGTGATGGGAACCTTCAGGTTCATGCCATTGTGTACTACTTGATGAGTGTAGTAAGTGCTGTAGTAACAGCTTGTTATCCTCTGCATATGAGCCAGCTGCGTGAAAGCACTGAGGTGCATCTTGCCAGCAACCTAAATAGCTTTTTGCCAACAGAAAGGGGGCTTCAGCAACTGAGAGCTTCTAGGTTTACTTTCAAGTTCCAGAGGGAGGTATGCAGGTGTAGTTAAAGGACGCTAAATTCTGTTCCACCCTACCTGTCTGCTTCTATCACCCTTTCACCTTTCTGGCTATTAGAAGTAATTAACAGCAAATGAATGCCTTAGTTCTAGTGGAAGACAGGAAACAGGTTAAAGAAATGTGACATATTGGCTCTGTGCCAGTAAATTTATGGAGCATTTTAGATGAGTTCTGAGGATAGCATATAAGAATATAGTTCACTAGAGACTAGTTAAAGATGTGTACTATTTCAAAGATTCATTAGTAGGCACTTGGAAGTTGAATGATGATAGACGCATCACAAGCCACAGTAAGTTTTGCTTTTCATCCTTTCTTTCGTTTAGTGATCCCATATATTAAAAAAACAACACTGTGTTTAAAGAGAAAGGATCAATTAAAGATGACTGGGACAAATTACACTGTGACACTTGTACAAGTAAATTTATTTGGTTGTTTAGCAGGGGTGCATATTTGTTGCATAAGAATTAGGATTATTGCAGTGCTTGAGGGCAATCATTTTAATGTTTTTGTACCCTATGAAATATAGTACTTATGTCAATAACACAAATACCAAATTATGTTCTGGATCTTTAGTCCCATTCAGTTACAACACTGAACTCAGGCAGGGTTGAATAGTCTTCAAGTAATCTGCAATAGCATGTTTTGGTGAACTCCAAATATATTATACCCAGTGTAAACAGTTTGTTACGGAGATAGCAGGCAAGTTAGCCATTTGACATTCTTTTCATGGATTTCTAACCTTGTGGATGTTGAACCTTTCATCTTTGGAAAGGGGAAATACGATTTTGTCCAAAACTGACATTTGTATTATATTTTCAATGGGTTTTGACTCACTGAGAGTAGAAAATATTCTAGTACAGTGTGACAATCTACCAGGTAGATTTAGTGGATTATACTGTGCATAGTTAGATGCATCTAGGTACAGGTTGTAGGCTGTCTTAATGCTTCTGTGTCCTTTGGACAGAGATGAACAGGCCAATGTGCTTGAGGATTATTAGGGAGACTAGGGTGTGATGTGCTGGGCCAGAAAGATATTTGACTTTGGAAGAGAAGCGGAAGCAACTGGCACAAGGAGCTTTATGGTTTTGGCAAGGTGGTTTGAAGGTAATAAGAGATGACATTAAAGTAGAGAGACTGAACTTTACAGGGCTGTGGATCAAAGTAAACTATACTACGTGAAACACTGGAGTATGATTTGTGAAGCATCCCCAATACTGGCAAGGGGATGAACTGAATAATAATCTAATATGGGACAAACACAATTCAGTTATACCCTTCATTTTGGGCTGTCTGTAGAGCTGAGTAGAGATTAGTTATAAACATATTTTTTTGTGTGTGTGTGATTTTTGTTTGTACCCGTGAGCTTTGCCAATCATGTTTTAATGTAAAGCTGAAGTTCATCTTATGCATTGTCTCAGGCTTTAGGCAAGGAACTGGGGTGTTTATGCCACAATCTAATACTACCCCAAAGGTGTTATTCATATATTTCTGAGAATATCTGTGTAGCAGTATAGGCCCTGCCCTGTTGAAGAACTGCAGAACCTCTCTTTGCTAATTTTAGGTGGATTTTTCCTTTTCAAAGTATCTGAGTATCCCCATAAAGGACTGTCTCTGAAGCTATAATTAATTGTCAAAGCCCTGCTGGTAAAGTCCACTCTGTTCCAGAACATAAAAATGAGCTGTTTGTTACCTGTAATGTCATGACTTGTTTCCTTGAACAGTAATTGATGTCAATTGTAGATGATGTCTATGAACTTGAAATTGTGTTGTTTATCTGCTAGGGACCTTGAGAGTGTGATCTTCTAACTCAGTCACAGTGGTATAGATTACATCTGTAGTGCAAGAATTGTCTAGGGACATAAATTACAGCAATTAAAATTAGGTAGAGGAGAAAGAATGATGCATTATTAATTGGCATAGTCATTAAAGGGCTGCAAAGAACCTAAAAGAGATACAATGTCAATACTCAAGCACTAAAAGTGACAGGCAGTCTGCAAAGACCGATGATGGTATTCAAAGCCTGAGGTCATTAAGACACAGGCAATTATGTGGAATTTTATGACTGCAGGTTAAGATCACTCCAACATACTAACAATATGTTAAAATGGAAATTTTTTGAAAATGATAATATTCAGATGACTACTCTGAAGACTGGAGTAGTGCAATTAATTTCTACCTAAAGAATGTATAGCATTTTATTTTAAAGAAGTTGGAATAAAGAATCGTAAGGAAGTCCCATCAGCAATCTGGTGAATTTAAGCAGAAAATGAACATTTTTCAGCATTAAATATAACAATCTGAGCTCATATAAAGAAGGATAAATCTTGGTATACTGAAGAATAAAGATTTAATTAAGAGTCTCTTTATACTACAGAAAGTCTTGCCTCTGTCGTGCTGAGAAATATGGCAATCTGAATAAGAGGCTCATGGTAATGCAACTGTATATCAGCTACTTAATTATTCATAAACCTTCTTGTCAGTGAGTTTCAGTGATTTACCTATCTCGGCTAATTTGCCTTATTGGAAATACTGCTTGTTTTATAAAATAGCTCATTTATAGTGCTATAAATGAGGAACAAAAGCTGAAGAGGAAGTGTCTTTCATGAGAGAGAAGTTTTAATAATTGATTGGCAAAGTAAAGTAAACTTTAAATACTGGAGGTGTTAGGACAGCAATGTATTTGTTTTGACAACTAATGAAAGAATGTATGTCTACTGGGCAGAAAGTTAAAAGTCCAAAGTAAACATCTCAATTTTTTCTTGTCTAAGGGATCCTTGGAAAGTTTTGGCTTTTCAAAACTTACCAATGCTTTCCTATTCTACTTGTTAAGAATTCAGATTTCTAATTCATCTCACTGTCTACCCCGAAGTTTAAACACTGAATGTGATTAGCTTTGCTGCGCAGATGCCGAATTGAATGGCCTCTGTTGATTCAGAGAAGCTGAGTAGTGTCAGAGTTCAGTTACTATGCTCTCAGGAAGGCCTCCTGTTGCCAAAATGAGCTTTCTTTTTTCTTTTTCCAAGCTGCATGCCAGAGTGTGCATCAGCATGCAACTGGACTCAAGAAAAGCATGTACATATAGCCACTGAAAAAGCAGTATAAATGTACAGCTGCATCTTCTCTAAGAGCAGCCACCCACACATTAGTTGCTTTATTAATAAGTTAGGGGGCTCTCTGTTTGTCTATATTAGATATGTACCTGTTCGCTTAAATGTTTTTGACCAGTTAGTATTCTTCTGGGCACTGAGAACAGATATGCCATGATTCTGGTATTTAGTCTTTGAGCTATGGTTAAAAACTATCATGTAAGACAGCCTTTCTCCTGCTATCTCTGAGGTTATCTCTGTGTTCAGTGTAGTAGAGGAGTTCACTTGTTCCAAGTATAATGATTTAGCACTGTCACACTGAAATGTGTCTGGTTTATTATATCCAGCACTGTATTATTTTGGCTTTAGATATTTTGCTTATGTGTTACATTGTCAAAACTCTGCACTGGTTTGAATTAACTGCTTAGTAGTCAGAGCAGGAATTGTATGATGCAGTGTACTTCATCATCGGTTTTGTTCTCTTTGGATGTTTCTATGATTCAATGCATGATGCCAACCAGGAACTGTGGAATTCAAGGTCTCTGGGGTCTAAGTAACTAACAAGCTTCCATTATTCCATTCCTGGCTTCCATTAATTTTGCTGCTGCTGTTTTCAGACTTTTAGGCTGTGTGGGGAACTCATTGCTGGGAGCTATAATCATATCTATCATTAGAATTGAACCAGAATGGTTAAATATTCACTTTAAGTCATATAGGCAAATAGGTTTGGCTCTTGTGTTCAAACTATGTTTGATGTTGAGTGAAAGAAGTTAAGGAGGTAAGCAACAGGGAAACAAAGAATTAAACTCTCCAGTATTGTCTGACTTATCTGGCGTATAGCAGTTCCAGAGGCTCAGTGAAGCACTATTTGTGTGTTCAGCCACTGTGTAGAGATTAGCAATGTAGGATAATGATGTAAAGAAGTGGTGGTGACAGGTTATTTGCCCGAGGAAAATAAGCAACAGACCATGAACCTAAGTGCTTTTGTTTGTTTAAAGAAGCATATTGCTGTTCCTGTGTGTGAGTTTACCACCTTTCCCTCTAGTAGGCAGTAGTGAGCCAATTTGGGAAAATCTAGGTGTTGTCTTGGGATCATGAAGATGACCAGTGCTATGCATAACTAATACTTGCCAATGTTTTCAGCAGTATGAATGCTGGGCAGTTTCTGTCATCTGAGACAAGTTATGAAAGTGTAACCACAAAGCAATTGTCAGAAACCTTGGCTGTGCTCAGGAGGCTATTGACAGCTTTGCATAGATGAGGTTCCTGATTGGCATTTGATGAGTCATGTATGTCCATCCTATATGTCACTGGGATAGCAGTGGTCTAGTCTGACTGAAAAAATGAAGTCACCCATTCAAAAAGGAAATATGTGCCCACCATCTCAGCTATGTTCCACCCTGCTCCTTTGGCTCATATTTTCTGCAATGCAACATAAAATTAAATCAGTTGCATAAAAACCAACCAACCAGAAGACTTTACTATTTATATATTAAAAAATAACTTTCTTTTTGTACAAAATAGCAGTCCAGATTAAACTGGTTTTACTGAGATTTACTGCTGCTGATTGGTGTGAGCACTGAACATTTTGCTTCATGTTCCTCAAATTATTAAATATAATAGGGAAATAATTGTGTTCTGTTATTGCAGTGTAGCGTACTCCACAACATCTGACTGCAGTAAAATGGCAGTACTTTGCCACATAGTATCAGAAAAGTAGTTATTGTAAGCATTCTTCTTTTAACTGGGGGTGGAATAATGAAAAACTGTACAGAATTTTGTCTTTTCTCAGTCAGTATTTGGTGAACAGTATCCTTTTGATCAGGTTGCATACAGCTGTGGAGTCAATTGTTACTTCCCTGCTATTTGCTCAAAACTCCTGCATTGAAGTTGGTCACAGCATTACTACGAGCCTGTCTGACTATCCAGACAAATTAAGAGAGTTCATGAAATGACTTGATTGAAGTAGGGTTGGAAGGTGATGCTGAACTTTTGTGATGCCTGTCAGAATGGTTGTTTATCGCAGATATGTAGCACCATATGTTTCCATTTGAGTAAACAGGAGGCCCTACTGCTCAGAATTGCTGTAAATAATAACACTTACGAAGGAGATTTGAAAGCACGAGTCTGATAACAATTATAGGACACAGTCTTACAGTTCTCTTGATGACAGACCACAGGAAATAGAGTACACATTCTTGTTACAGAAGGAACAGGTAATATCTCCCATAATTACATTGCTCATTCTGCCTGAGCTTGTAAGAGCTTTGCAATATGTTAAGGTCTCTTTGGACTTTTTCTGGCAGTCTGACATTGTTGAATTTTGGGGGAAGACTATACAATTGCTTTCTAGGGGGGGGAAAAAAAAAGGTAAGAAAAAATTGTCTTTTCCTTTCTTCTTTTTTTTTTGTGTGCGTTAAAAACTGTTGTCATATGAAGCAGGGACTCACTTTGGCTTGAGGAAGTTGTGGGAACAGTCTGATTTAATAGTCTTGCTCAATCATGAAAACTAACAAAAACTTTGATTATATGATCAGTAGTTTCGTTTACATGTCTGGCAGCTCTCTTGGGGAAAAAACCCCAAACTCTGACACTTTTCTAACTTTATTTTCTCATCTTTTTACTTTCTGACCAATTAGTTTTTGCATGTGCTGCCCTTTAGAGTGACTGGACATGATTTATCCTAGCAAAGGGGGGGTCAGAACGCTTTTCGCACCAATTGTTCTTCTGTTCTGCCAAGACACTAAACACCCTCAAAAATACATACCTTGTACTTTGTTATTGCACTCTCTACGCTGAAGCATATGTGAAAATATTTTTTAATCATACAATTAAAGTGAGTGTGCTATACATGAATTACAGTGTATGAACAATAGTATTTCCTAAATTTGATTGCTTTCACTTTATATTTTTACTTTCCTTTTTGAAAGGGTTTTGATATAAGACCTTGTAAATCTTATTGACATTCATGGACTAGCAACACTGTAATTTTATTTTCCTGTGTTATAAAATTATATGTTAATACAGCAGATTGTGAGAAACTGGCAATGCAGAGAACTTTTAGGTATAACTGGGCAAGGCTTTGAAAATCTACTAGTAATTTGCATATATGGTACAGTCTTGAAATACTCAATTTCAAATTTCTTCCAAAGGACTCTCTCTTCTTGAGAGCATCTTTTGCCAGACATATGAAAATCTGGCCAGGCAAGTTGCCCCACGCTGTTTGCCCATACGCAGGCTTATGTGTACGACGTTTAAAGATTCATCATTATTGATTTTCCTTTCTTGAGCTTCTTGTGTCGTTTATCACATTTTAATAGATCAACTTCACTTTCATAAGCAGTTTATCTATGATCTCCGTTCAGTTGACATAGCCAGGGAACAATAGTTCCCCTGCAATAGTGACACCTTTCATACCAGAACTACTTTTCTTGAATTCTTTGGGCCAGATTAAAGTAATGCTGTGGATGATACACCTTGCGTATTCCCATTTCACATGACAAAATAGTTTATACTAGGAAGTTTGCCGTGGCCTTTGCCAAAATATATTATTTTAATCACCAGTTGGAGATATTAGAGTGGTCACTGGCATGTGACCTGAACAACTTCCTGCAGACTAACCATAGCGTAAAGAGTTACTGACAGGTGGGTGGCATGGATGTAGGGTACGTGACTGAGGCTTCATAGGTGCAAAGCAACTGTCTGTCACAACTGAAAATCTGCCTTGAAAGTCAGTATCTACTTTAGATTTCACTGAAGTATATGAGTAGTTAATCTTGTTTTTCTCCATATACATTACTTTACATTATTGACTTTGAATTCACCTGTTATTTTATTGCTAATTACTCAATATTATTAAATTCTTTTGCAATTTTCTGTTAAATTTAACCTACCCTGAATAATTGTTGTGTGAACGAATGTTGTCATCTCACTTTCTCATCTGTTCATAGGACATCTATTAATATATTTTACGGTGTGGGTCCCAATACACATTCTCACAGGTCCCTTCTGAAGGTCTGCTCCACCACGTAAATTAACAATCTGTTTTGACCTTTCATTTCCTGTTTCAACCATGTAAGTCACATGCTAGGACTCCTGTTCATCCCATGACAGCTTAGTTACTTTAAAAACCTTTAGTTGAAGGAATTTTGTCAAGAACTTTTTGGAAAGCAAATATGCTTTGTTAATCAGATCTTTTTAATCACTGTGTCCACTGACTGCTTCAAATGGTTTTAATAAACTTGTGGGGCAGTGACTTCTGGCTTACAACATGCATATGGACTGCCTTCCAATATATTGTATTTATCTGTGTATTACTAACTGTGTTTTTTTCTAATTTCTGTATTCATTGGTTTAGTTACCATAGCTTAAAACTGGCATAACCCAGTGAAGAATGAGTCTCAGTGTTTGTGCTGTGTTTTACCAAGCAGCAAACAGACACAAAACTGAGAGAAGACAAAATAAAATAGATATAAATGAGAAAAAAATGGAAAATAGCATCATATCTCAAAAGAAAAATGAGATGGGGCAGCACTTTGCTGTAAAAGAACAGATGCATGTTGAAAGTCCTTCAGGTGTTTTTGACCATCATAGCTTTGTTTAAATCACATCACTGAAACAATGACAGTTCACTCCAGCCAAGTATCTTTCTGCTGGGTATTTGGGATGGCTTTAGCCGTTTCCTTCTCTCCTTTTCCTCCCATCCACACATCTCTCTTCTTCCTGAACTTTTGGTAATGATGCTATGTGTGGCAGAAACGTGGAGAAGAGAATTCTCTCTCTTATTGTTGTAATGTTTAGTTTTAAGGTAACATCTTGTATATGCCGTGCAGTGCCAAAAATTAATCTGTTAAATAGTAGTCCTCTCTCTTTTTCAGAGGATAATGGAGAAAATCTGAGTGAAAGACAATAGCCTAACTTTCAGAAGTGCTTAACATGTATGGTTTCAATTATGTTCGCTGGAGTGCTCAGCATTTCTGAAATTCAGTCTGTTAATACCCCAAACCAACAAGAGGAAGCTGATATTAGTGGAAAATTAATTTTGAACTGTGCTTCCAAGCAAAGATCTTTTAACAAAAAGTCCTTTAGTTATTAACAAAATTATTCAACTTCCAAAATATTTAATTTTTCTCATTCATGTTACAGTGGTCATCTTGCTGTTATGTTTTGTATGGGCAATGGTACCTCTTAGAATCAACTGATGTTGTTAAATATTCAAAAGCTTACCACAGGAGGGAAAATATTTAAATAGCTAAAGCCATTCTTTTGAGTTGAAGTCATTTGGAAACTGTAGCTCAGAATAAGAGCATAGATACCATTATGTGCTACTTGAATTTTTTTATTTGATTTACAGGTTTTTTTCTTCTGACTATATAACAGGTGGTCAAAATGGTAATCAATATATATTTAAAAAAAAAGGCACACGGGTTTGATAAGGCATGATATTCTACACTAAGGTTAATGGAATTGGGGTAGCATTAGGACAAACAGATGATGATATCAAGGGCCACACACAAAAAAACCAACACACAAAAAAAAAAGATGCTGAGGATTTCAGGAAAAAATTCGTATTTCTAAAATATGAAAACAGTATTACCATACTGTTGATATGGAGTCAATAACTGTACTTACATCTGTTGTTAATTGCATAATTTGCTAGATATAGCAGAAGTTAAGGGTTTATCTGCACTTTTTTAATGTATGAATTGAGTTCTTTTGACTTTCCTAAAAATCTCAGTTTTCTGGTAAGCTGAAAGTAAGCCAGCTATCAAAATATTACTTTGTATTTTATTCTTGTTGCATGCTTGCTAGCAGGGTGCTGAAGTGACGTTTTGTTTGAGGAAAAAGGTTTATAAGCAACAGGGAATATACTTCAGCCTAATTACATTACCTGACACTTCCGTAACAGAACATGGCTTTGAATTTTTCTTTTTGTGGGAATTTGAAGTTGTAAATCTTCCTGCTTGATCTTAGTCTCCTCTTTCCCAGATATGTGTTTTGTTAGGCAGAGGAGTGCTTTGTACCCTGTGGTCTCCTGGGGGTATCCACTTTAATTTTCAATTTAGTATAATTTGCTTTCTTTGTTGACTCTTAATTTCATTTCATCATAACTTGGCACATTGTTTAGTTGCTATTTCCCAAGGTCCGCAGCTCCCCTGCCCTGGTCATGTCACTTTTGATTAAGCAGTCGCAAAGCCCTTTACCCAGCTTCTAAAGGGTAAAAGTCAAAAATCAATAATGTGCCAGTCCTCCCCAAGTGCAGTACTAGTCAGAGGTAAATGAATGATTAAACATGATGGATAACAGTGTAATGGAAGACGCAAAGTAGGGAAAAGTGCTCACTTTAGCCTAAACTCAGAGATTTATTGCTGAGTACTACAAATAATGGAATCATCAATCTTCCAAGGACTAAAAAAGGCATCTGCTGCAGCCAGTTTAAAATGCAGTGGAAGAAATCTTACCTCCTCATCATTGCCTGTTGTGGTCCAGTTATTCTGTAGTATTGAATACATGCTGCATAAGGAAATCAGTATGTAAACTTTGTAGTTAAAATTGTGTGCTTCTTGTACAGTTTAAAGTTGTTAAGACTGTTTGGCAGAGAAGAAAAAATAGCCAGTATCAATTACTATGAATGTGCGTACAAGGATGGCAATATTCAAATGTTTAAATGCTACCAAATGACTAACATGGATCAGTTTTGTAGGATGGGACTGAGATGGTAATTATACTTACTAAAACGGGGAAAACAAGGAGTATTGCTTAAAGAGTGAAAAGAGAAACTTTTCAAGGATGTAAGGCAAAGAAGATAATTTAAAAGTTAGAGCTTCTACAGGATAATGAGAATAATTTAATGATAGATGCTCAACAATGCCTAGTGTTTCTAAGTTAATTCTTCACTTGGCTATTGACGAAGGGGAAGACTAGCTAGAGACAGAACAGTTTTCCTTACCTTGCTCACCAAAGAAGAGGCAAATATACAGAAGTGGAGAGTGTGTCAGTATTACATAATTAGAAAAGGTTTGTTGGCTGTTTGTAGCTGTAGCCTCTCAGAGTTAGAGGTAGTCCATATCAGAGAAGAAAACCTTCCAGGACAGCCCAGCTCCTGCAGGAAAGAGTGCTATGGATTTCAGTTGAAAGCCTATATTTTAAGGGGTTTAAATTTGCAGCCTGGCAAAGAGTAATGTCTAAGGTATCTTCAAGCCATCCCTACATACTGAAGTACGCCTGCATTGCTAGAAGTGTGTGGGTGTGAACAAGCTCAGGGAAGCGTAGAAGTCTTTTCCTGGGGCAGGCATAATAGCAGGAAGTCCTTAAGAACTATATAGATGTAGGGCTGCAGCCACCTCTTTCTGTGAAGAAATGTCCTCTGGCAAACTGAAGACTTTTAAAGGCTCTTCGTTCAGTAGGAAAAATAGAGCAGTGGTGAAGCTTCTTGTTTTTCTTTCTACCTTCGAATAAACTAAAACTTGGTGTTAGGACTTGTTCTGTCTTAGTATGAGAAGTGTTGGGTAACTTCAACTATTTTGAATTCAGGAACTCGTCATTACCTTATAACTCACACAATTACATTATAAATGCTTAAATTCATCCTGTCGTTTTTAATGGGACATGTCATCACTGTTACAAGTTTCATTATCGCCATCATGTCTCTTGTGTATGCTTCCTTGCTTCTTCCCTATAAAAAAAATCCTTTAACTTTGAGATCTCTTCACTTCTTATGTTTCCCATGACCTATTAGCTCTTCAGAGAAACTCCTACTCTGATCTATTACCCCAAGTACTTATATGGAATCCACTTATCTTATACATATGTATATCTTCCATAAATATATGGAATCCACTTATCTTATACAGATCTCTTCTGGAGGATTCATGTCTTCTCTGTGAAACTTGAGAGATGCTGTACATTTAATTTCATCTAGTGGTTCTGATATTTAATTCACTTTCACAGCGAGGTCAGGAAGCTGGTACAGAATGGCCTGCAGCCATCTTGCATCCCTAGATCCCTTGCCCAGTGACACTTCTCAGCATTCTGGCAGCAGCCTCTTTTCATTTATTACACATACTATTAATTTGCCGTAGGGTCTAGTATTGATCTTTCAGTCCCATTAAAATCAGCTATTTTAATTTTAACCCTTTTTCCTTGGAAGAACAGAACTTGTATCCTGGGGTGTTTCCCAATTACTGTCAAGTAGTTAATCCACCCCTTTTTCTTTAACATTCTTGACTGAACTACAGTGCAAGAAATAAAAACAAGCTTTCTTGAAGAGCTTGCAAAAGCACTGTCAGAAACTGTATTCTACCAATAAAGAGAAGGAAGACAGCACAAAGAAAGGCTGTGACTGATTTGCTTCCTAATCCTGCTGAGTAGGGTGTTATATATGTTCCTGGGCAGTTCATTTATGTTTGATATGATCAGGCTGCATCATTAAAATCCTAGGTCCATTTGAATGGGAACTGCACCGTATTAGATTTTATTGCATGCAGTCTGTTGTTTCTTGTTGGCTTTCATTCTGTGCCTAATTCTCTCTTTCTCATCTTTTCCGGCTTTTGCTGCCTTTTGGAGCTGTTTTAAGGGAAGGAATCTAAACATATGGATTTATTTACTGTCTATATGGACAGTTTAGATTTATTTGATCCATCTTAATTATTCCTGTCTTTCTGCCAGTTTGGAACATTGCTGGGACAAACATGTTCTGGCAGACACATTCTTGGGTTGACCTTTTCTCTGTCAGTGAACTAACACCAACGATACTTTTGATGTAAGATTATTTAAAAAACAAAAACAAACAAAAAAAAACCCAAAAAAACCACCAAAAAAACCAAACACCAAAAACCACCACCACCACAACAACAAAAAACCACAAACCCAAAAAACCAACCAAACAAATTAAAACCAAGTTTAGATTTCTAATTTCAGAAAACAAACATGCGTATCCAGCTGTAGTGTATCTCATCGCTCTTCCTTCATAGGTGTGGAATTTGGAGGTAGACCAGTGTTCTTGCTAGAGGCTCTGGGACTATGACCCATACTGCAGCTCAGGCCATCAAATTTTCTGCCTTCAGCAGTGGAATAAATTGCCAGCTGAACTTCTCTCAACCATTTTGTCTTTTAACCTTTATTCATTTTAGTGAGTACTGACTTCTTTATATGAGTTTCCATCACTTTTCTTCTGAGGTGAAGAGTGACTAGAGAACTCTTGCTCCCCATTCCACTTGGTACATCACCTCTATGCCTCACTGCAGCAGCAGAGAAGATGGGAAAGCATAGAGCTAAGTCAGAGGGATACGGGTACTGTTAAAATACGGACTTCAAAGTTGGACACGCGGAATTCCTTAAGTTTCCTGAGAGCTGCAGCTCCATTCTGTGAGGCTTAATCTGGATGTGAAGATTCTCACAGAAAGAAGACTTCGCTAAGGCAAAGATAAGTCTTGTGACATTGGGCCCTGCAAAGACAGACCAATGCTGCCAAGCAAGTGACATCAAAATTGGACAGCAGATTCTATCTTCCTATCGTGAGGAAAGTTTTTGTGGCTTTTCTTCTCACAGCAGCTCTTTCAGTGTCCTGCGTTAGGCTCTGCCACAAATCTCACTTTTCACAAATGCTTGGACCACTTGTGAAACCCAGTATTGGGATCTAACAGAACAGTCTGACTTGTACTTCACAGACCCTCACTTTGAGGGCTTAGAATCTGACCAGGCAAAAGGATGTGTCTGTCTTTCCTTTCAATGGGCTTGCTCTGTATTAAAATATAAAGAGTGCTTCAGGCCATCTGTGACCAGATGAAAGGCACGTGAACTCTTCGTTCCCTATGCAGCTGAATCATCAAGGGATCAGACATATAAATAGGAAAACGTTTCGTATGTTTTAAAGTGACTCTGATTTATCAGGGCTCAGGTGAATAGCCTTCTGTCTGAAACTAGCCAGGGAGAATCCTGCACACTTCCCCGAGGGGGTACACCCCTACACAGTTCTTTCTGGAAAGGCTGTTAGTGCCTTGCGAGGAACTCCTTAAAACATTAGAATTTTCTCCCTCAAGCATTATAAAAGAAAGGATTTCTTATTCAAACTCCCTTTGAGGATCTCACAATAGCTAAATGAAAATTTATAGTTTTAAAAAAGTTTTCTAAAAATAAATTAATTTCATTTTATTTTCCAAGTTTGAGGAACAGGGAAAAATACGGGTTTTCTTTTCCTCAGGTCACAGACTGATTCTGTACCAACTGTCCTTTCTCACACAGACACTGAATAATATTCTCCAGTTTACAGAGTTGAGACAGAGGAAGAGAGCAGGTTAGAGGGCTTTAATCCTCTAACTCTCATTCCTGCTCTTTTTAGTACAGGACCATGGGTTGTCTTTAACTCTCTGACCCTGAATGTTAGGTGTGGGGAGCTGGAGAGAGCCCATGACACTCCACAAAGGACAGTATGCTCACCTCTGCCAACAGCTCCATATTGTGGGAACATGTGTCTGTTGTATGATATCATGCACTGGGAGGGAAAGAGACCTTTTTCACCTTTATCCTGAGGCTGCTTCTACCCCTTTTTATGCATCTGAATTCAGAGGGGCACAGGGAAGTTCAGGGAAGTATTAGCTAAAAATGCAGGCAGAGCTCAGCCTTCACTACCAAAGGCAGCATTGTGTGTTGCTTGTCTGTGCTCACACTGAGGAGCATTGTGATGAAACCACCATTTTACAGGGAGGTCAGTCTTGATATCTAGCAACTATGGTAAACAGTAGCAGTAACAATTGGGTCCTATTAACCTTCTCTGTCATGAATAATTGCAGATCTACAATTAAGCATCTTAGAAACATGGGCATAGGTTTTTCTTGTGTTCCTTGGGCAAACACACTTGTGATTAAGTCTCAAGTGTTCGTAAGTGAACTGACTTAATCATAGATAAGCTATACCAAACTTTGATTATCATTACCTGTGAAAATTGAATTTGATTCTTTCCCCTGTGCACATGAAGTATATTATGTCTTTTGCCTGTAGCAAAAGTTGCTTGATAGCAACTTTTTCTCTCCTCAAGGCAAGTTCTTTGTATGCATACTGGGAAGTAGTTTCTACATCGTGTTAGAACCCTTACTGCTTATTTGGAAGGCTTGACTTCATGAAATATCAATGTGGTAACCATGCCAATCATATCCTGTTCATCTTGCTCCTCTCAAAATGACTCGTAGTCTCAAAATTGCTGCAAGCAACATATTAAAATCACTCAGCAGTGATTCAGGCAGACAGGACATCCTGGAAATTTCTTACAAAGTATGAAACAAATTTCCTTCCTCAAAGTCCCCTACTGATATTCCTGGAAAAAGCATGAAACACGTGATGATTTGGAAAGCAAATTAAAATTTGTCTGTGCTGGCATTGTTTGTGTGGAAAGTTGCTACTGGATCAGTTCTGGCATCGTTCTAAACAGACTAAACTTCTGTTTAATATGAAAGGTATTGCTATACTCAAGAGAAAGTTCTTTCAACAGAAAATTTGTTAGATAAAAAATTTCTCATTCTTTAAACATTGTTGATCAGCTCATCTGGAATAAAACTTCTGGAACTTCTGATTGACAAGGGTTTGTATTAATGTACTTCTCTGTAGAGCAGAATGAGCATTTGGTCAGTTTATGCTGTTCTGTCCTCCTAGGCAATAACATTTTATTTAGTCAATAACAATTTATTTATCTCATCTTACTTAGAAGAGTCTCACTCTGTGTACTCGTTATGAGCCAACTTCATTTCAGTTCATTGTATTGTTTTACTGATTTGCACACACCTTCAAAACCAGGAAAACGGCTACAGTTCCAAGCTAAATGCCTTTTGCTGTTGAATGTCAACGGCATCTTTACTACTGTTTGTCTCTCAGGAGCTGCTTCAGGAATTCCTAGTGTTCAGTTGACATCTTTCAGTGCTGACCTCAGCTGCATTAAAAACATGTTGGAACAGACATTGTTTCAGAAATCCTTAATGATGACAGCACCTTTTCACAAATGCAGCGTCCATTAATCACACAATGGACGTTATTTCAACGCCAAGGGCTAGAAGAGGGTGGCCATACATCTTCATTGTTGCTTATCTGTCAGTGTCAGTGCACCAATATCAATGTTTTTTACTCAATATGCAACAGTAGGGACCTGTATCAGGAGGGGCAGACTGTTCCTAGGAATCTTAGTTATTCTGATGGTTATTCTCAAAGATAGCTTGTCAGGTCCCTTATTTATTTTTAAAAAGACTGTAGGTGTTCTTATTCTTTGAGCATTATTTAGTGAATGCTCAATTCATGTTAAGATTTTTTTTTTAAAATCTTTTGAAGCCTTAAATAATTAAGAAAAATCATTTTAACATGCACCTATTGACTTTCTAGGTACTACCAAATGATTTGAAATAAATAAGTCATGAAAACAACCTGATATTTCACAGACAAAAGTGTGCATTGATGAGGAATGAAGGAGTTGATTCAGTTAGGGTAGCAGTGAATGCTGTTGGAAATGACAGGTATGTGCAAAAATGCAAGCCTGGCATATCAGACCCCACTCTAACAAATACCAGTACATTTCAAAGGGCATTTGAAATGGGTTTCTTTGTTTGCAGGGGCATTACATCTTACAGCTGTTAGGATTTTTTTGTAGTATTTTATCTTCTAAATGATGAATTTATATATCAGAAGAGCCAAAAGAGCCTGTATTTTATTTAAGGCTTCAGAATGCTAAGTTCCACAGAAATGCATAAAAAGATGCTGCCTCTGCTCTCCTCTAATTTGATTACAAACAGTAGGTGTGAGGCTGGAGGACAAACATTATAGGTTGAAATATCTGCTTTCTATGTGGCTTTCTACATAAACCAGCCCCCTAACAAGGCTTCCACTGTGTTTTTTTTTTTTTCTTTTAAGATAACAAGACTCCTGATTATAGATGTACCAAGAAAATAGTCAATATATAAAATGAATTTACTATCTAAGTCAGAGTATGGACAGTAGTCTATCATGTAGGGCTTCATAGTTGCCTCATATAAGACCTGTATATGTACTAAGCCTGCTGTTATGCATGCTCACAGCAGCATGGTTTATAGAAGTATAAACAGATTAGTATCTTTTCTCTAAAATATCTGGCATGTATTCGCCTTACAACTCCCTAGAGTGCCTAATAAATATGCAGTATCAGGCTCATTTCTTTAAAGAAACATTGGCACTTACTCTGTGCTTCTTTGAAGTAAAAAGAAGCTTCTTAAGCTGTTTAAGAAAAAGATGACCCCCAAAACTTCCTTTTTTTTTTTTTTTTAAAATAATATCTGTTTCTTAAATACATAAAGCTGGCTGTTTTGTGATTTGTCCATCTTGTCTTTTTTTCTATTTGTTTGTTTTAGAAATGAACAGTTTTGCTAAAGGGTTCATTTCTTCTGTGCTGGAATTTTCCAAGCTAGAGTTTCACAAAATATCTTGCATATAAACTTTGGCTCATTTATTGAGCTTGTCAGGGCATATTTCCTTTGAAAGCTCAAAACAGTCTTGTAGATGCCATATTTCTCCCTTAGACAGTGCAGTATGTGATGATATTTGTTCCTGGAGAGGTTCACAGGACAAGCTATGATTCACTTTTTTTTTTTTTAAAACATCACAAGAAATGTGGAGGATTTCAGGAGGATTTTTTAGTTGCCTGTTTTGCATCAGTTCAGACACATGCAACCATATATATACTCACATTAAGCTGCTTGTAAAGTAGAAAGTGCATTTGTAACCTGTGCTTATATCTAGGTAATATAAGCCCAAGGAAATAACCTTGGGCTCTAAAAACACAGTCTTGTGCCTTGTGACTTAAATGAACAGTAGTAGTAACTGAAACAGAAAAAAATGCTACAGATGTATAGTGGATATACTTCCTAGTGTTACAGCAGAAAACTGTATGCCTGGCATCTTATCCTGTTGAGACTCATTAATGAAGGGACACATACTGCTTACCAAATATAACCCAGTTGTTTTTCCTACCACTTAAAATAATGGTATAATGCTATCTGCTTGGTCACACTGTTCAGTTAGGTTTGTCCAAGGAGCTCGCATGGGTAAACTCTATTGTATTTAGTGCATAAGTAGAAAATATATAAACAGAAATAGAACTCTAAAGTTTTCATTGTTAGAGATGTCAATAACCATTATTTGATCTTTCTAAAGTCATGCTAAGGAGAGTGTGTTGCTGTGATGAATATATGCTGCTGCCCTAAGTGTTAGGATGGCTTTCATTTTAACCTTTTCTATGGGCAGATGATTAGGCGAGCAGATTCCTGCATGCAATCAAACTTTGTGTGCTAAGCTCTACAGAGCTCGGAATAAAATACTAATTACAGCCTTACTGATATAATTCTATTATATGTTAAAAGTACCTTCTATTATATTTTTTTACTTTTCAGGTGCTTCTTAGTTTGGAAATTAAGTGGTTGGGCCTTTTTTTCAAGCAATAATGTAAGCAGTATTAGAAGCTTAAAATTTGCTTAGTTTTGAAGTATAATGCATATGAGTGAGGAGGAAATCTTGTATTCTAGGAATTAGGTATGTAGTTCATCTAAAAAATGTTTTGCATTCATGCATAATTGTAAAGAAAAGTATTTTTATATAGGGCAAAAGTACTTAGGATGGCACACAGTTTTTCATATTAGTTGAGTGACAATCAACTATTCAGAAACTGTAAGCTAGTGTTTCCTAAAATGCTGTAATTTGAATTAAGGTCTGACTGGAAGAATATGAGCTTACACAATGTGGGCTCTGTGTAGGATACTTCTTTTTGCTTCATCTTTTTTTAAGGTGAAAGTTCATGGATTCAGCATACTCTGAGTATTTGTACTATATCAAATATGCTGGTATAATAATATAAACAATAAAAGAAGAACACAACTGAAGAATAAGAATAGAGGGGAAAACGTGAAAGTATGTAACTAAATATGGATAAATGCTTGTCAAGGCATTCTGATAAGGCCTTCACTTTGACAGATAAAGATGAGAGAACATCAGGGGAAGAAGAGTTGATATGAGCTTTGTGCTGCAGGCAGTGCACCAATTTTGGGTGTACTGTAAATTTATGACTTGTCTAGAAATCTGGAGCAAGTGTGTTGGAAAAATGAGATCATTTGTCATATCCCAGAATACAGAAAGTCTGGTAGCCATCGGGTTTGCTGATCTTAGGTGACTCAAATTTTGGGATGGCTTTTTGAAGTGTTGAAACCATTCTGTTCCTGTTTGATTCTTATACCATTCAGATCAGCATAATGTCTTAGCATCTTGCAGTATGCTGTCACATAAGTAACAGTTGTCCTTTAGGTTAATTCTCTTGTTCATCCTCAGTTTGGGAAGAGAAGTGGATGTGCAATGCAATCCTTGGTTTCCTTGTTTTTTTGATTTAAAGATACATTGAATGAGGTTTTTATTATAAAAAAACAAGTTTGACATGCACTTTGTTGTTAATGGAGGTGAGGTTTTTGGTTTGGGTTTTTTTTGTGGTTTGTTTTTTTTTTTTCCCCCCTTTCTTTTTCTTCCACCAGGGAAAGGTTTTGTCAGAAAAACAAGAGGAGTTGGGAATTCTTAAACCTTGTTTCATGTTGGTCTGCATGTGTATGATTATTTCTGTTGGTACATGTGTGAAATGAGGTGGATAGCACTACATGCAAATGTTTTGCACCCTGTTACTTAGCTACTCAAAGTAGAGGTCGGGTACTGCAGCTTTCTAATGAATCACACTGTGATTTTGAACAGGTGACCACCTTCTTACGCTGGCTCCCACAGAAAAAATGAGGGTAAGAGTGGTCAGTCACAAGAATACCGGGACTGATAACTAGGTTTCTTAGCTAACCTGTAAATGAGCAGAACTGTGCAATTTCTGAGAATGAGTTTAAAATTGTCAAACTTGAAAGCCTCAGGTTAGTCTCCACTGCCTGTGTTTGTTTATATGCTTAAACTGGTTTGTTGGGGACCAGAGCTTTAGAATTTTGAGATTCCAAATTTTTGCGTCAACTTTTTTTTCCCTGTTTGTCCCTGAAACTATTGATAGACACTGAATCTTACTTACAAACTTCTAATCTGTAGTAGTGCTTCTTTAAAAACTCTGCTCACAGAAGAACATGGTAAGTCTCTATTTAGATGCCACTATGTAATACTGTTGTGTTGGCAAGATCACATCAGGTTGGCAGAGAAAATTTTATGAGTGTTTTCTGCTGTGCATGAAGTGTATGAAGAAATACTGGCAGCAATATAGGCAGATGTAAACTAAGATGACGCTTCAGTATTCCATTCATCTTCTTTTAAATGCATTCTGTGTAGTCTAAAAACATCGAGTGTATATTTGGTCCTGTCAATTTTCCTAACCTCTTCCTTAAAGATAAATCTTTAATCATACATATTATTTCAGTTGACTCAATTAAGGAAGATGGCTAACTGGACAGAGGAAACTCAGGCTATTAACTACTTCCTCTACCTACTTATCTTGATCTAGTTGTCTCTTCTTCCTAAGAATATTTACTTATCTAGGTCTACTTATCTAGGTCTAGTTGACTGTTCTGTCTAAGAATATTTATTGCTTTTTCCAGCCTGGTTTTCTTGTTGCGATTGCTTACCTTCAGTGGTAGAACATCCTGTTTTCCCACTGCCTATAGACCAACTGAGGGAATGGGTCCAGTACCAGGTAATCACACTGCAACCCAAAGTTTATGAATTATGGGAAAGTAGATGTGACAAGGAGGTAGAGTGTGAGCTGAATGGCAGTGCACATTATAGTGGTATGAAATATCTTACATCCACAAGTCTGATTTTTTTTTAAGGAAGCTTTCTGAGAGGGAGATGAAAACAGTTCAACTTTTATCCATTCTGTGTATTACTAGTGGCTATTAACTTTGAAAATTGCTTTGTGTTACTGTTATGTTTCTCAGATTTGATGGTTGCTTTCTGTTACTTTTGACTATATTCTAAACAAGTACTGGGAATACTGGACCACTTCTGTGGTCATAAACATCTGAAGCAATAATTTAAAACCATAATAAACAAACACATATGTTCCTGCTTGAGGATGCTCACTGAGGCACCTAGTCAGACTTCATCCAGTTCCCCAGAATTAGTTACTTAATAATCTGCTTGACCTTTGTGGTAAGCCATGGTAAGACTGTTCCCATGTGTATTACTAAGTCAGAAAGGGTAAAAAGATGTATTAATAAAGTTGTAAACATCAAAGGTGCTGGGGAGTATTTACAAGCTTTTGAGGATGCATCACTGTTGTTTTATGGAGTTATTAAAATTTAATAGTTGTTAAATGCATGGGAGCATTGTCCAAATTCTTGAAAACCATTTCTTCATTGAAATCAAGATAGTATGAGACCTGAGTGTTACTTTTGTTTGTCATGTAGCTTCATATGTGCATTTGATATTGAATTGCAGCATTGTCTGAGTATTGGTATGTACAAAAGTATGTGAAAATGAAAGCTTTGAATTATACACATTTTAGTTGTACTTGAAGAATTCACAATGCTGTATTTAATGTCTACTGTAGTTCAATCTTTTTAACTTAGGAACTGCTGCAAAGCACATTTATTTTTAGAGCTGTAGGTCAGCAAGAGAACTTCTAATGCTCTGTTATAGAGAGAGAGAGGTATTATGCTTCGTTGTAGCTACCAACATCAATCTCATATGCAGCTAATATTATGCCCCTAGGAATAGCCATCTTTACTGTAATCCTTAGACTTTACAATAATGTGTCAGAATGGGGACAAAATATTTCAATGCTTAAATTGCAGAAGGATTCATCATCATATAAACACAGATGTAGAATGACCTGTAAAACTATTTTTAATTGCAATACACTTCAGGCTGTAAAAATTAAAGAGGTTGGTTATTCTAATCTTACGTAATAGTGCTGCTAAACATAAACTACAAGTTCATGTACACTGCCTCAGACCAGTGTTCTTGGACCATTTATATGATATTGTCTATTTCAGTAAAAGTGGTGTGGGGAAAAGCACCGAGATAACAGATTGTTTATGTCACAGAGCTGACATGGAAAAGGAACAATCAGGGACTGACATGTATCTTCAGTTAAATCAGAAGCAACTAGACAACATAAAGTTTACAAACCCAACTTTAGTTAGTAGTATCTATATCTGTGCTATAACTATTTGCTACAGTATTTAATTGTTCCTTTCCATTAAACTGATCAAGCTACTAAGAAACTTAAGCTTCTAACTTAC
This sequence comes from Pelecanoides urinatrix, assembly GCA_013400755.1. Lineage (NCBI taxonomy): Eukaryota > Metazoa > Chordata > Aves > Procellariiformes > Procellariidae > Pelecanoides > Pelecanoides urinatrix. The sequence goes on from VZTQ01011992.1 coordinate 33,284, forward strand.
CTTAGTTCATCACTTTTATAGTCACTGGGGCAGATCTAATGAACTTTTCTGTGAATTCATTTTTGTCAGACTTAATAAGGAGAGGATAAGGAGATCAGCACATTGCAAACTGAAGGAAGAGAAATATCTGCTATAAACTTTTTGAGAAGGCTTGCTATGACATTACTGTTGTAAAAGGTCTAAGGAGCTCCTGCTTTGTAACACAGCCTGCTAAATAGAGTTTCAGTCTCTTTGCCTTGTGTTTTAGGTCTGATAAGCAAATGTTAACACTCCCACTCCCTAGCTCTGTTTTAAAGCAAGGAGAATAACATTTGCAGATTGCATTTGTGATCATTAAGATTAGATCTGTGCACTACTGGATTATCTGGAAGTATAAACTAGATTTAGAGCTGTCTTTTTGCCAGATTGAACCAAGCTCATGATTTATTCTGGTGAACTATGGGAGAAGAAGTGATACCTGATCTAGCACAAAGTCTTTTGGAATGAAGTTACCCCAACAACATTTTTTAACATGTCTGAGCTAGCAGAATGGCTTAAAGTCAGCCCTTTTGTTACTGGTTTGATCCGTTCAGGCCATCCTAAAATTCAATAGAATTTTTTTTTTTAATCATGGTTCCAGCAGCAAAGAGTTTTCTATCACTCAATTTGTGGTTTGTACCTCCAGATTTGTCAGCCATGTGCTCACAATTGGGAATGTGTGTGGAAAATTAGAATTTGCAGAGATTATTGAGAAGGGAAGGAAAGAAAAGATGTGCTACTTGAAGAAAAAAATTCTAGTCTAAGAAAGAAGTGTTTTCAAAAGTCAAAACAAGCCCTTGAGGTTTCCCTGGTGTTCAGACTTGATCACAGGCTAAAAACTGATGACTAGTGCTTTTTAACTTCAGGTGCTGTTAACAGCAATGGAGTGTCTCAATGATTTGAAGAGAGTGTGCACGACATGTATGTGTCAGCGTCCTCAAGGCAGTGTGTAGTTAGGTACAAACTAGTATAGCTATGCAAATTTTGTGGGTTATCACCATTGCCTATTATCAACTTTGTAGCATTATGGTTAAGTTTTAATAAACATTTTAGCCTCTTAAGATCTCTTACAGCAGAGGCGTCAGTTAAGGACTGATGAAAGGGACTGAGTTGGAGCATGGTATTTTCTTCTAGATCTTGAGCCACTCGGCTGCAAAATTTTTTCTGTCTTTTTTGTTCTTGGGCTTGGTGCCTGTGATCCTGTTGTGGGTTAACACCAGCGGGCAGCTAAGTCCCACACAGCTGCTTGCTCACTCCCCTGCAGTGGGATGGGGGAGAGAATGAGAAGGGTACAAAAGCAAAAACTCGTGGGTTGAGATAAAGACAATTTAATAGGTAAAGCAAAACCTACCTGTGCCAGCAAAGCAAAATAAGGAATTAATTCGCTGCTTCCCATTGGCAGGCAGGCATTCAGCCACCTCCAGGAAAGCAGGGCTCCATTACATGTAACGATTACTTGGAAAGACAAACTCTGTAACTCCAAACGTCCTCCCTTCTTCCTTCTTCCCCCAGCTTTTTTCTGCTGAGCATGACGTCATATGGTATGGAATGTGCCTTTGGTCAGTTGGGGTCAGCTGTCCCAGCTGTGTGTCCCCCCTCAGCTGCTTGTGCACCCCCAGCCCGCTCACTGGCGGGGCGGTGCGAGAAGCAGAAAAGGCCTTGATGTGTAAGCACTGTTCAGCAATAACTAAAGCATCAGTGTGTTGTCAACACTTGTTTTCATCACAAATCTAAACCATAGCACCATATTAACTACTGTGAAGAAAATTAACTCTATCCCAGCCCAAACCAGTACAGATCCTTAGGGGATCAAAGTAAACAGACTGCCTATTGACTGTTGTAGCAAGATCCTGAATCATGACTTTCCATCATAAATACATTGATATTTTCCTACTTGCCTTTTTTTCCTCACAAACTGGACAGGGCTTGGATAAGTTATAAGTACCTGAGGTTATGTGATTATATCAGAAACCTAATTATTTATTTATTCTTTGAAACTTTGTGTTCTGTTTACTTCATGGTTCTTGAGCAATTGAGCACTTGAGCATTGTGTCATCAACGTGGATATGTCTACCCAAGTCTTCAGACAGCCAGGATACCAGATGTGGAAAGTATAAACTGCTTTACTAAGGTTGCGTAAGGACTGTTTCTGTTCTAATTTTAACACCAGTTGGTGTATAGGTCTATGTGTTGCATGGGAAGGTTGTTATCTCCTTGGACACTGTACCCCATCATTCCCTTTGTCCTTCTTCCTCTCCCCCTTCCTCTGCCTCATCCTGCCCCCCAGAAACATATGTGCATATTGCCCACTGCAGTAAGTGCTGGAGTGCGCCTTAGTTGACACTCAACAGATGCATGTGCACACACATAGGTACTTTGTTTGCCCTGTAGACTTCTCCAGAGTACAAGGCAGTTCTCATATGCTTGCTCCTCAATAACATCATTTGAGTGTGTATTGCCTATAGCGCTACATTATTGCTCTACTTATCTAAGTGGGTGACAGTTCAGAACACAGTTGTCTGAGACCTTGGTTGGCAACACTAATCCGAAAGATCTTCCATGTGCTGGAGTATCAAGGAGAGCTGTTAGCATGGGATAGTTGATATGTTCTGATGCATGTATAGAAATTATGGTAAACAAAGCAAATGATTATGTGTTATGTAGCCTAGAGATTTAATCTGCAGGGCCCCAGAGGTCCATGGGCTTCAAATTGGAAACTGCTGGCCTAGCAAATAGGACAGTGTTTTGGAGCTCAGGATGTCTGTTCCTAGATGGATTGACCTTGAGTAAGTCATTTTACCTTTCTACAGCTCAGTTTCTCAACCAATATAACAAATGTTCCATACCTAACTTGTAAAACTCTTTGAGATCTAATTATGAAAAGCAATAGATAAGGAGTGAAGTTGCTATCAGAGAATGCAAGATATGCAAAACCAGTTAAGCTAAAAAGCTAACAGAATTACATCTTTTATATTTTCATCTAGAAAAAGCGAAAGATAGCCAAGTTTAATTTAACTGCAAAATGACCTCAGATGTGAACTACACTGCCATATGATAATTTAGTGTCCTGATGCAGATGTCATCTTACTGTTCTGCAGTGTCAGCCAAAGGGCAGGCTTAGAGTGTGGATTGCAAAAGATCAAATACAGTGGGAAATGGCTGGCCGTTCACACCTTATACTCAGATCTGGCAGCCTGTAATACTAACCCTGGAATAGCTTTCCTGTTGTTTCTCTCTGCAGAATTTCTTTCAAAGTACCTGGATTCATCCAGGCAATTCTGCATGGACTTGTTCCGGATGATTGGTATGCACAGTTCATATACTGATGTAGGTTGAATTTACACTGAGCTGCAAAGGAAGAGCCCAAAAATCTTGTTCTAAACTAAAATTCGTGATCAAAAACTCGTGCCTCATAGCAGGGGAAAAAAAAAAAACCAAACACCACCAAACCAAAACAGCTCTAGAACAATACTAACCTTAGTGATTTTAATTCCAAATGGGAACTTTTTTTTTTTGAGGTGCATGGAATTGACTGATTTTTAGGAAAAGCTGCAAGCTACAAATTCTGGCTCTTGTCTATCTGGAGTTCAGATCCAAGATTTTATTTTAGGCATACCTATAGCAGAGGGATAAGAAAGGGGAATTATCAGGTGGGGGAGGAGCAGGAGGAGGAGTTAGCTGGGAGGAGAAGGTTCCAACCTTAACATTTTTGTCTTTAAAAATCGCAGCTGAATATGTATCATTCATCTCTATGCTCTTCAGGCTGGTTTTGACTAATTGCTCACTGAAATCCAAGAACACTTTCAAAATGCTGCCTTTTTTTCTTTGTACATGTTAGTTTTAAACAGAAGTATTTCCATATTTTAAAAGATTATTTGGGTGCTTTTGCTTTTGACTGTTTTGAATTTTAATAGATTAGATATCTATCTACATTAAAAAAATAAGTAAAAATAAACATGTTATTTTTTGAGACAACACTTTATCCCAATTGTTAGTGAAAAGTATTTCACGGTCTCTTTGTAGGGCATAAACAATATGTTGAAAGATCTGGACAAGGAGATAAAATATTACTTCTAACTTCTTATCGTTCAATTTTAGTATGGTTCAAATAAAGAAGTTTTTAAAGAGATATTAAGAGATTTTTTTATTTTAAGAGATATTACTGTCCATATAAAATTAACATGTTTTCCACTGTTAGCATTTGAAGTGTTATCAGCTTCCTTCTGGCTGTTTACACACTGCTTTAAGTTTCAAATATCTACTAATTCATGCAGCATTTAAAAGCAAGTATTCTAAACAGGTGCTACCTGATATAACTCATTTTGATTTTGACTTGATGAGCCTGAGACTGGGATATTATTTGCATATATTTCTCCCTTTTCCGTATCTTGGATATTGGAATCACCATGTTTTGCAAGAATTTTATGCCCAAAACAGTTTTTAAAAAATTAAAATTGCCCTAGGCATTTTAGAGGTTTTAATCATAAAACTGGGAGTGTTGAATAGATTCTCATTTAGCAAGTGTGTCATGGTGCTTTTGGTGAAATATTTTTTTGTTCACTTAAAATACTTTCTTCTTGGTAAAGTATACCAGGCTATTTCAGTTACTTTGTATTAAACTAATGCAGGTCAGAACAAAATTTGGTGTGTGATCTTGGGTGCATTTAGAAATATGCAAGCCAAAAATCTGCTGGTGAGTAGGAAATCCACCTTGGAATTACATACTACTAGCCAGAGCTCTTTGGATAAAACATTCCACTTTACTTCACAAAAGATTTTGGCCTTTTAAAAATCCATTCAGCAGGAAATTATTAAGCCTGAAGTTTGTCTTGACCTATTTCTTTGCTAGTAAACAAAATTCAAAACATTTTAATACTGAACTATAAATATTGATTGGTGCTTTATCATCATTCATACTTGAAAGATAGTAGTTAAATTTTTTGGTTTTACCACTATTATTACTAAAAATCTGTGTGATGATTTGATAGGTACCTCCAGGAGCTTTTTGCTGATACCACATGGCTTTATTCAGAAAAACCCAAGAGCCAAATCTGCAAAAATAGATTTTGAGTTTAAAATCTCATTTTAACAAATTGCTTTGTATCTACAGATTACTTATAACTTTTCAGTGTATGGTAAGAACTTTTTCCAACTAAGAGCATCCAGTCTTGTCTTGAAAAATAGTCTCTTCAATTCCTGAGGAAACACATTCAGATATTCTCATGTCAGGCACTCCTGTTTGGCAGGGGAGGTAGTTCATCTCTGTTATACTTTGGGACTAGCAAGTTTCTCAAAAATTATTACTGTAATCAACCATGAGAGCAATGAGACATACAAATAATGTAAAACTAACTAAAGTACAAATAAAGAGGTTGCATTACCAAACATTATGAGTGTTCAGCTACAATTTCAGGACCTAAGGAAAGCTACATAAATTTTCAGAACTGTTTCCTATGGGTGCTAACCGCTTCTGTAGAATCAATTCACTCCATTTTAGGTGTGTAAACGAGACTTACTATATGTAAGAGACCTGACCTGTAATTTTTTGCTCACTGGTAATGCAGAAGCTTTGCAGCGATAGAAATGTAGACTGTGCTTCTACTAAAGTTAGTAATAAAATTCCCTCTGAATTCAGGATCAGACATAATTTTCAAGGAATGATTGAAATCAGAAATAATATGTATTCTAAGCCAGAAAGGGCAGCTGTGATGCTTAAAAATAAATAAATAAACCAACAAAAAAAACCCCCAATGACGTTTAGAGGGACCAATCAGGCTCAATTTGTTCTTTGCCAAATATAGCTGTAGCCAGCAATGTTCCTACAACGGTGATGAGTTAGGGATTTTTTTAAATGACAGATAGAGAGGATGCTGCTTGTGAATCTAGAGAAAATGATATAGAGCTAAGTATTTTTCTCAAATGAAAAGAGAAATTATGATTATAAATAATAACTCAAAGTGACGGTATTGAATAGCAAAGGGGCTCAGTTGGATCTTGGAATATGCTGTATACATGATGAAAACATAAATATAAATCACCTGAAATGCATACTTATGTGATATAAAGAAAATAAAAGGTTGCAACTAAGGTAATTAGGTAGAGGACCAGGATGCTAGTCAGATGACGGAATTGGAATCTTTTATCTTGTATGAAGTATGAAAGAAGAATCTAATTGCACAGGACTCTGAACACAGACAGTAGCTGAAGACTTATTTTTAGTGCTTTAGACAACTCTATAATCAGTCTGAAATTTTTGAATCGGATCTATATACAAATATATTATCAGATCTATATACAAATGTATAAAAAAAATTGTGACACAAAAGATGAGAAGAGGAAGAAACAGGGTTGCAAGGCACTTTTCAGACATCACTGAGTCAGTGGCTGTTAATAGTATAGTATTGTAGTCATGATCTAGGTTTTCTTGCACGCAGAAATCTTAATTGTCACTTCCTTATAGTAGATTGTAAACTCTACTATAAGGTGAATGATGCTAAAGCTCACATGTAAATTCAACTCTATTTTTAACTTTCTGGAAATGAGAGTAAAACATTCTTCAGCAGGGGCGGGACATGTTTCTGTTTCAGTATTTTTCTCATTGTCTTGAATGAAGTAGAAAGCATTTGGATGGCTTTAGTGTCCTTTAGACATTATATAAATAATCTCTGCCTTTGGCATCTAGGGAAAAAAAAATTAAATTGTTGATTTGTAACTAAAAAGGAACTTTTTCAAAAGATAATAATTTATATTTTAAGAACACATACTGTATGCATTAAGTCTTTCAAACGACTGCACATTAGTTGTACTGAGAGTAATGAAGCTACCATAACACTATCAAAACTGTGTATCTGCTTGCTCATATATCTCCATAGTCCCCAGAGGAAATAACCTGCATAACCAAATGCACCAAATGACCCTACAGAAAGTGAGTCAAGAAACTCCAAGATCCTTGCAGGTGATCAATAAGTGAGAGATGCCAATGACTAGTAGGTGAACATTGCTTATAAAGTAGCCACTCAAGGGACATCTACAAAGCACCTTCAAAAGATAAGGCTAAGTATTAAAATTCATGGCTCTGTTAAAAGGTAAAAATGATAGACTTGTTAGAGATACTGGTTTTATAGGTATTATAATTTTCTTAACCTCTCTTCTGATTTCTCCTGTATCTTCACCTCAGTAATAAGTCTACGTTTTTCAGGAGATGAGTTACTTCTTTGTTTTAACAGATCAAGCTGTATCTCGTCTTTCTTTGCAAGCAAGCCTTCCCATATCAGAGATATGAGCTACTTTTCTTTCACATGGCTTGATTAACCCATTAGTTAAACTCCGAGCAGTTTGAAGATTGCTGCTTCTATTTCAGACCTGAAGAAGTGCTTGATATGCCTGAGGGCGTGTCTGTTCCTTCCCACATGTAGTGGTTGATCTAATAACAGATATCACATCCCACCATAAGCTTTGCCTCACTTGTGCTATTGAGGCAACTGAAAAAGAAAATGACTTAGCCTTCTCTGTGTGTGCAAAATGATGGCAATTGTGTAATTTGCTCGCCTAATATTTCTTAAAATTGTGCATTTGAAGTTCAGCTTAGAATATATAAATATTCAGTCAGATTCAGATATCTATATTATTATGAAAAATATTTGAAGTAGAGAGGGAGAACTGTTAAACAATAATAATTAGAAGATATAATGAAAAGCAGAGTAAGTAAACAGTAAGCCATAGCTTTCCATATGGAGGTGAAGCCCAGTTGCATCCCTTTGGACTTTGTGACTACAGAATAGGTCTTTGTAAGTGAAGGTACTTCTGCTGTAGGTGCAGCAAATGCACCGGAACCTAAAAACTGCAAACCAAACCTTTATATGGCAAAGAGTACATAACGTACACTGCATACCTGTTCCAATTTGGGAGCTATTCAGAAGCAGCACATGAGGGTGACGGTTCCAGGGTGACAGGAGTGTGTTCTTCTATGGGATGGAGATAGTGTGGTCACACGGATACATCCTTGACTAACACTAAATGCACAGTGGGCCACAGAAAAGAGTGGACATTGTAGTGTTATATTAAGGTGAGGCCTGCTGCTCTATCCATCCTGATCAGTTGATTGTACATTTTCCTGCTCTAATACTTTCAAATCAGAGCGTAGTTATTAGAATGGTGCAGAGTATTTTATCATTACATACATTACTATTCTATTAGGAAATGTTATTTCAATAAAGGCAATGGCTATTGGCTTCTCTAAGAGAAGTTCTAGTAAAAGTGAATATAATAGTCTTTTACATTTTGCATCACATACCGACTTGTGCTGAGATTGCAGCTAATCATTAGTTAAACAATGCATTCAGTTGATTGTTGTCCTATTACTCCATATCCATACATTTTCAACATCCAGGTTGTTGTTTCAACATCCTTGTGTTGTTTCAACACAAAGCAGCCTGAGCACCATACTAAAACGTGTTCAAAAAAAAAAGTGGATCAGGATGTGAAAAAAAAAAAAATTTAAAAATCTGAATTCTTTATGAAAAGAAAAATTCTTTAATAAAATAAATTAGTAAATCTTTGCTCACTTACAAGCAGCTATTCAAAGGGTAGTTTACAAATGGGGAAAAAGGAGGGCTGCTTTTTTCAGGATTGGTCTCTCTTCTGCTTTATATGGGCTGTGTGACCATATATATAGATAGATCATATAGATCTTCAGATGCATCTTTGAGCCTTATTAATAATGCTCAGAACACATACATTAATTCTGTATGTGAACTTTAAGATCATTCTAATAGTGTTTTCTTATGAATTTCTGTTTGGCTTTCTAGGAGTTTGTTGTCTAAACAGATAAACTATCACTTTTATCAGTGCACTGGGGTGTTACTTTTGTTGCTGTTACATCATCTTCCCATCATCTTTGCTGCTTCAATATTTTGCCAAGTAACTTGCATCCACTGTTGTGAGTTATTATCAAAATTAATTTGATTAATCTTAAACTAGAATTATTTTAAGTCTTGACACATTGTAAACTCATAATTGTAGCTAAATTCATGCAGTATACTATACTTAATCTTTATTTTCACACTGAAGAATTCACCAAGCAAGGTGAATTTTTCCCTTCTCCTTTGTTTTCTTTGGCCCTTTTCCATTTTCATAGTACCTCAAAACTTATAAACCATTTTCCCCCATAATGTGATTGCATATTTATAGAAAGTGCAATTTGACTTTAAAAGATAAGAGTGGAGCAATTGCCCATAAAATCATATTGATCTGGAGTCTGCGATATGAAACTCCTACAATGTGAGGGATCAAGAAGTGGAGCATATTGTGTTGTTTATGCCTTCCTAATAGCATTCTGATTTGTTTTTGAAGCAGTATTTACACATTTTATGCAACTGAAATGCAGTTGTTTAAAGAAGTAAAAAATTAAACTCTATACTGCTATAAGGTCTCTGACCAGTGTAATTAGTATAAGTCTGGACTGATTACTGTAATAAATTACACTGAGGAAAAGCAAGCAAGATCGGACTCATGTTCTGTTGCTGGCTTTATTTCTAGGTCTTTAAAGATGGCTCAGAGCATGTGTGTATACATTAAAAACTATGAAAGAGAGGAGAAATCAAAATGACTAATCGTTTGAGAAGTTTACATATGGTCAGTTACTATAAAGATAAAGATTAGCAAGTCTGAAGAAGAGTTGGAAAGCATTGACTGAAGTATGTAAAAATGTGAAAGCCAGCCCTTCTTTTCTATTTCATGTAAAATGAAGAGAGCAATATTTGAGCTCTGAAAGCACAATATATTTGGCAACAGTGGAAAAGACATGCCTCGCACAGCATGTTGCCTATCTTCTATTTTTGGGGAGTTTTTTTAATGACTTTGGACTCTCTCTGACTGTCTTCTCATCTCGCAGAAGTTGCTTCTCTGTATTGCTGACATGCTGTTCTTCCTATTTCTTCTCCATTCGGGAGACAGTTCCCCATGAGTGTGATAATGGTATGGATCCCTGCTATCTGCCAGCTGGATCAAAGTGGTTCCCCTTTACCTGCAAATCCATGGTGTAGTTAACAATCCAACATGCATTGTTCAATATATTTTTCTGTGTCACACTACTTGAAAGTAAGGTGGACAAAGAAACTATAGATTAAATTTTTTGAGGGATTTATGTGCCTAATGATACAGATAGATGTGTGATGATAGTTAAAGAAATGCCTGCACTTCTGTTTTCTCCTAATTTCAGTAAGTATATCCTGGGATTTGTTTAACATATTATTTAGATAATGGGCAACATTTGTTATTTGAGGTACAGTAAAGTAACTCCAAGTTGTTAAATGGCATACTGTGAGAAATATCTGAAATTTAGTTGATGGTACACAGTGAGAAAGCTCTGCTGTTGGAGTGAAAGGGAATGATCTTGCTTCTTCATTTTATCTTTTGAACTCCTGATCAGTTGTGATGACCCATATACATCAATGGACTCCTTTTCCAGTTAGTGAATGAAAAGAGTTTGTTTTATTTAAAAAGTTGATACCTAAAAAGTTCCTTCCCCATCATACCAGTAGGCTTTCAGACCTTCTTGTTTTACCAGTAATTTCACATGATTTTGTTGCCCCAGACTTCAAATAAACCACAGCGTTTTAAATACATCTATATCGCTTAAATTTTTGGCAATAGGAAAACTAGCTGAAATTACTAAACTGCTTTAACTTTGGAAACTATTCACCAAGTATGCATAATAGTTGTTATCCATCCTGTTTTGTAACAGTGCCAGAACAATTTCTTTTGAAATGTGTGAGATGGAAACCCTATTCTCTTCAAGAGGAAGCACCTTTTACTTTGCTGGTTGTCTCAGACCAGGGGGTATATTATCCTCTTAATGCACTTGCATAACTCCCATTAACATTAATGGAAATTACATGCACTCACTGTGAGGTGAACATACCCTTTTGTTGAAATGAGCGATCTATTGCAACAGACTTTCCAGTGATGTTAAGTCTAATTTAGATTGCTATACTAATGTCACTGATACTAGTTTTAGTATCTTTGTTGCTTGTAGTTTATATTAATGAAAATTCACAATGTAGCTTTATATTAGGTCATGTGTTTCTTATAATGAAAAATCCCATTTACAGTGCTCTAGAAAAATTACATTTTAAACAGGGAGCTTGTCCATTTTCTTCTCCAGTGTAAAATGTGGATCATTGTATAGCAAACTTTGTACTTTCTTTTGGCTTGGTAGTTGCTGTTTGCAGTCCCTTTAGAGATAGTTTGTAGAGGTTGTGTATTGCAAACTGTTGGCCTGTGATTAGGACAGAGGAATGCCGGGTTCCTGGTTCTGTTCCTGGCCTTATTGCTGAAGTCTGTTTGGCTCTGGGTGACTCAGCTGCCTTATCTGACACTAATTCATGTCTAAAATGTGTAGAATCAGAACATCATAGCTCACAGGTGTGCTGTAAAAATTAATTGTCTGTAAATTGTGAGATGAAAGTCGCTAGCAAAAGGTCAAATGTTATCTCGGAAAGCAATATAACAATTTTATCAAAATGTTAGCAAGATGTAGCTCCTGTTTTACACACAGCTTTTGTATTAGTGTAACTCCCTTTTAGGGAGCGGTTTATTTATACCAATACAGTTATACTGTTGCAGCCCCTAGTGTGGACACAGTTGTACTGACATAAAGTGCTTCACTTGTAGTGTTTATTCCTGTCCTTACAGGAGCACACTTGGTACCTTAGTAGTGACATACCTGTATTTGGAGGAATTGTGCCATTTCATTTTTTGCCGATTTAGGGTCAAATCTATGTGTAGCCAAGAATGTAGCCAGTAATGAAAAAAGGTTCAAGATGATTAGCCTTCTCTAGCAAAGTCCGAATTAGGTCATTGGAGGCACTGCTTGTTTTAAAGCAAAATGGAACAGAAGTTTTTATATATATTTAAATATTATATATTTATATATAAGAAAATTGCATTGCTTTCCAAAATATTTACTTCTAAAACTCCATAATTCTTTCTATGAGTCTCTTCTGCTCTGGCTTTATTCCTTAAAACTACAGCTAGTCATTTTCCTATAGGAACCATCATATTTCCTTGCTGGTTCTGCAGCTGTAGAACTGTGTATTTTGACTTGAATAGGGAAACGATAGAATCTTCTTTTTCTAATCTGTTTCTTACTCCTCCTCTTCCATTGATTGTTGTTCTTGCACAGAAAAACTGTATCCTGTCCATTTTCAACCACATAAACCATTTTCCCCATAGCATCATTTTATGATAAAAATAGTGATGTATGTTTTCTAATGCATGTTTTAAAGATACAGATTCAAAATAAAAACCTACAGATACACTGGAATTTGTGATCTATGGCCTCCTCTGTGGATAATTCAGTATTATATGTAATAATAAGTGTCAGGAAGTTGTGAGGTAACCTGCGTTGATTGTGTGACGCTATCAGCATGGGAATACTAGAAGAAAATTTTATACTCCTATATTTTTTTAACATATTAATGTACCAGAATCTTTGAAAGACATGTATTTAAGAGGTCCTTAAAAATCTACTGAAGATATTACATATTTAGATATTTATCCAAACACTATTAAGTTCCAGGAGTAGAATGTAACTTGTTCCAAGTAGTGTAGACAGCACCTGCTGTAAATGCAGTCCCAACCTCGAAGAGCTTGATTAAGCTTTTCTTAGTTGCTAATGAATATTGGGTCCTTTAATTTCAACTGCACAAGTGGAATGGGGTCTGTGTTACCAACCCATTAAGAAGTCATCAGGCTCTCTCTCCACAGGTGTCTGGGTGCAGGGCCCCAAACAGCCCCTCAGCCCCTTTCAAGTCTGCCACCTCCCTCCTCAGCCCAGCAGCGCTTAGGGGGAGATCAGCAGCGAGGGGTCTGACTGAGCTCGGCAAACGTTAGCGATAGGAGACAAGAAGAGCATAAAATATGAGGGACAATTAATTCACTCTCCCCACCCCTCTTTGCTTATAAAGGCTGTGTGCACGGGGCGGTAGCGCACCGTCGGCCCCTTCCCCTCGGAGGGGGGCTGCCTCTGCGGCCTCCCCGGTTCCCCCGTGCGCGCTGGGGTGCGGAGCTGCGCCCCGCCGCGTCCTGCTGGAGGGCAGAGCCGCGGCCCGCGGAGCTGCCGCTGGACTTTGAACGAGCCGGGGGCTGGTGGAACAGGTTCCCTCTCTGCGCGCCGCCGGGGCATTGCGTCAATCCTGGAGGAGGATCCTCGGGGTAAATGAACTTTTTAAACGGGAAAAGGAGAAGAAGGGAGAGGAGGAAGAAGACGGGGGGGCAGCGCCCGCCCGATCGCTTCCTCTAAACGCTTGTTCGGGAAACGGGCTTCGGCCGTTGCCCGGCGCCGCGCCCGGAGGATGCGCTTCTCCGCCCCGCCGGGCGCCGGGCTCCGCAGGCGGGCGGTGAGAGCCCCGGCCGTAGCGCGGCACGGCTGAGCGCCAGCTCCGCGGGTAAGCGTGTGGCGGCTGCGGGAGCGCTGGAAGGGGTGTCTGGAGCCCGCCCGCCCGCCTCCCCAACTAGGGATGGCGGAGGCTGGGAGCGGCCGGGCGGCGGTGCCCTCGCATCTGGGGCTCCCGGAGGCCGAGCCTGGCTGCCATAGCGGGGAGCCTGGGCGGAGGGTCTAATGCAGCAAGGCAGCGAGCAGGTCTGGCCGCGCTTCTGCTGCATAGGTAACGGGCGGGGCTGGAAGTTGAGTGAGGTGTTACGAGAAAGGGAGCTTGGGGCTGGGAGGGCAGGCAGGGCGGGTGGGCGGATGCTGGACCGGCGGAGGCTGGAGGAGAGGCGGTGCGATGCGGTCCTGTCGTCGGGATGGCTGCGCCCCGCTGCCCCTGGCCAGCCCCGTCTGGTGCGGCCGGAGCTCCCCCGGGGCGCCACCGCCCTTCGGCCCTGCCGGCCTTGAGGCTGCTGCCAGCCCCGGCACGGCACGGTGGGCGCTCGGTGCCAGCCCGGTAGCTATTAACCCTGCCGTGGGAGGATCGTGCCGCGCCCCCCTTGCGCGGGGGAGAAGAGGGTAAGGTCCTGGCGGCGGTGGGCGCCGTGTGCGGGCCACCCTCTCGCTGGATGTGTCCCCGTGGGCGCCGGGCTGTGGCTGTGCGGAAAAGAGTTTCCAGAGACAAGTGATGCCATAACACTTAGTTTCTCATTTAGCAAATTACTGTGCGTATCCGGGATATATATGTATCTGAGTGTCTATGTGTATTTGCATACGTCTATACACAGCATGATTTTATTTTTCTGTATGCGGCTACAAAAAGTTCTGTTTACTTGGTAGAATGTATTTGTGTAATGGTAACTGTTCTTGCCTACTTTTTCTATCTTAAAGCACTTGCATTCATTCCCTTCTGGTATTTTCAGAAGTGAAAGTCTGGTTATTACTGTACTTAATATGAGTTAATATAATTATCTTTAAAGTCAATGACTGTGCATCTTTATTATTTATAAATATGTGAAGATAATAAGTATAATAGGGAAATAATTCTTGATCTCTTTTAAGTTGTTACTGGGTTATCATTGCATGTGGTGCAGAAAAGCATGTTTATTATTGTGGATTTGGGGGATCCAAATAGCAATTTAACGTATCTGAGGACTAACTAATTTTGTGTGTGTTACAGAGAAACTCTAATAATAACATGCAAGCAGTGAATAGAAAGAATAGTATGGATTCATGGAAAGTATATTGTGCTGTTTAAAACATTTTTTTTAAAATATCAAGTCCTAGGGAAATTTATAACTTAATTTATAATTCAATTTTATTTAAAATAAAGGTACAGAATAGGAAGAGATTCTGTAATGCAAGTAAGCTTCCCTGTGATAAATACTAGCTTTAGTATAGAGCTCACCAGCATAAGGAAAGCGAGTCAGAAGAACATGTCTGAATAGTAATTCAGTGCTTTAATAAGTCTGGAAGCTCTGCTCCTGACTTCTTCTGAAGAAATTGTAGATACTTGCAAATAAAAATACTTTGGCCATAGTTTGTGCAGGTAAATCAGCATAACTGTAATCTTCGAAAGTCACATTTAGCACTGGCGGTTTAATTTTGTACTTTCTCTTAAATTTTTGACTGCCTGGGGAAAAAAAATCAGAAAGTAAAAACTATAAGAAAACACAACATGTTGTTAGATTACAGCAGTAACGTTGATACCAGCCTTTCCGTGAGAACCTTGTTTGATTGCAAACAGGGTTCTTCCCAATCCACATTAAAAGATGTGTTTATCTCTTACAAACAAAATGTAATTGTTTCAAATGATGATTGACAGCTACAGTGAAAAAGGAATTATAATAATCAAACCTGGATGTATAGGAGTGACTCAAGAGTTAAAAGAACAGCAGCACTGCTGAATCTATTTAACTGGCAAAGTGATTTTAATTGGGTTGGTTGCTAGGGAATGGCTCTGGCACCATGTATTTCAATGAATTTGAACATTGGACAAATGGCACACCTAAGTCTGCTAAAATAATACACCTGGTATTGGTTCCAGCCGTATTTAGAGCAGGTGTGCATTGCTTCTTGCTAACCAGTTTTCTCTTATTGTGCAGTTCCACTGTGTGGCTTACATGCTGTTACCCTGTTCTGTGGTGGCTGCTAGGCAAGTTGAACTTGCCATACCAATTCTGCATTTAGTGTTTTGCAGTATTTATTATTTATATTATAATGCAGTATATTATTAAAAAAAAATTAGTTAATGTAAACATAACTAGAAAACATTCTAGAAACAACTTTCTAGAACTAGGCTTGAAGCAGTATTAACTCACATATTTAATACAAGAATTAATTTGTTATGTGTTTGTACCTTTTCTGTTACAAGAAGAGTCAGATACTACTCTTGATTCTATTGGAATAACTTAATTATTTGACTTCAGTGAAGTTGCACTGGGCTTATGCGTGGGACAGTTGTGCTAGGACTTGCATTAGCAAGGTTGGAAGCGCCAGTGTGCGCAAGCCACCGTCAGTTGCTAGTTTTGCACACGGTGCCTCTTACATCTGTGCCAAGCAATACTAATCAATAGCATGTTAAAAATACCATCTGGGGGTAGAACTGACATCGGTCATCCCTGTGCATCCTGCCTGTGCTGCTGTAGAACTGACACTAATTACTGAGGGCAGTATTAAGAAGAAGTCTTTCCTTGGTGTAAATGCTACTTGGGAACAGAACTTGGCTCCATTCGTTTATAAATAGAATAAATATACTGAAGTCTGGCTTTATCTCTTCAACATTTATAATGTGACTTAGTGTAATGTTCTGTGTTGCCACATAGGAGAATTAAGTTTGGCTCTATTCTCATTCCCCATACTAGCAGGAGCTAAGAACAAAAAGAGGCAGCTCTATCTAATTCAGGCTATGAAGGCAGTCAGGGACTTGTTAAACTCAACCGTAAACCATAGAAAATAAGAGGACCAGACTTTCTCTGAAGCAGTCTGCTAGGAGGTTTCACAGTCTTAATAAGCTCAGCTAGATGCCCAGCTGAAGAACATTTCATAAATTTCTGATAGCACTTCCCTAAATGTAAAACAGGAGTGACCAGACTTGTCAAGTTCATATGTGTAATCTGGGAGAAAATAAGAGGCATACCTAATTCTCATGAGAACCACTACAGATTAAGCATCTTTAATATTGGAGGATGGCCTGCAGAGGCACATAAAACAGCGGACCATCTGTACCACTCAGATCAAAATGCATCGTTGGAGAGGTTGCTATATTAAAAGTGAAGGCAGATTGGGTCACTGCTGTGGAGCTCTTCTGGCTTTATCTATGAGTTGCAGATTAAACTTGTTGACAGAAATGGGGAAAGAACTGATAATAGAGACTTTATATCATATTTCTTCCCTGAAGTTCACTGAAGACTAGGGGTTAAAAAGAAAACAATCTATATTTGGCCACTGGCAATCCATGTGAGAGACTCTTCTGTTGCTATTCTGAGAACTATTTAAAGCTGGCTTTTAGATTTTACTGCATATATGCTGTTAGTTGTGGCATGTCTGTCTTTTATGGATACATACTTCACAAAACAGGTTATTTTCTAAAATTGCTTTAATTTTCTTACCTAGTTATTGGTATGAGTTTTGCACATAATTACATACTTTGAGTTAGTTCCCAGCAGTACTTACCCTGATAATAATAGGAACATAACACATCAGAATAGTTGAAGAATCTTCATCAAGGAGGGGGTTGAGAAAGAGATAACAGGTTTGGTAGAAGATGCTTGTTGTATTTGACGTGAAATTCTCTCCTCCATCCGCAGTATTCTCTTAGAGATAACTAATTCTTTTAACCATAAATATACAAGTGTGGATAAAATGGCTGTGGAATAGCAGTTTATGTACGTCCTCAAATGTGTTAAGTATTTTATAGATAGGTAAGCAGCTCTCTGAGCTGGGGACAACTTCTATTTTTAGATACAATGGAGTGAGCGAGGGGCAATGAATTGTGAGGAAAACACAGGCTGAGGGGAGAGAGGCAGTGAGGTCATGAGGTTACTTCCATGCATTTGTTTAAGAGAAGCACGAAAAATGCAAGAAAGACTGTTATATGCACAATACTCTATAGTGAATGTAGTTATGAGCAGATATAACAAGAATGGACAACCTTCTAAATGCTGCAAGAAAAGTCAGCAAATGCTATTATCCCACGAAGCTATTGGCTCGTATAAAGCAGAAAAAAAACATGTTAACTTTTAGACCTTCAGAAAAATGTCTGTGTGTAATGAAAACATGTTTTCATCAACAGAATTACATATGGAGTAATTTCTGAAGAGCAGAAGCCATCTCTCTACCCCCTCCCGCAAAAAGCTGGTGTCCAGGAACTATGTGCCTGCTAAACTNGTTTGCCTTTCAAGCTGCTTTTGACTACTCTGGACAGTAGCAACACATTGAATCTGACATGATTCTTCCCAGTTTTACTACTACAGATGGAATTCTGAGTTCAAGGAATGAAAATTGATAGGACTTGTCGATGTGCCTTCTGCTGTAGCCTGGCAAATCTCTGAGCAACAGTAGAGGTACTAAAGCTGTATCTGTAAACTTGGGAAGTTGGACTTTTCTCTTTTCCTACCCCTTGGAACAAGTGCTAGGATATTTAAAATCAATTTTTAATTTCTATGAAAAAAGTTAATTTCACCTGCCTGTGAAACTTGCTGGAGAGACTAGTAAGGAAGAAGGATTTTTCATTTCCTCAAAACCCTATTAGTGTACGTTTTTGGAAAGCAGCCTTAATAAATATTGCATCATACTATAACTATGTATCTGTTGACTTATATGAAAATTCAATATGCATTTCTTAAATAAGCATAGAAGCCGAGTATAATTTTTCAGACCAGTGGTTTTGCTATTGCATGAGAACTTTCTCAATCAAAGTTTATCTCAAAGAACAGACGCTGACAGAGATGAAGTAATAATGTGGCTATGAAATAATTTGCTGGAGGAAAAACTGTTTTCCCAAGTGGTTTTAGGGACAGAATAGCCAATGTTTTTCTTTGGGTAAAACACACTGTGCTAGGTTCTTTCTACTCAGGCATTTCTGGTCTTTACAAAAAGCAGATAGTCTCCCTTGTGTCATTTTTAATTGATTTTTCACTGCATTACAAAAGATTATTGGCACCAGTCCAGGAAAAGGCAGGCAGCAAGTAGGGAATTCATCAAAAACTGACTCATTGATCACTGGATGAAATAATTAGTACTTGATATTTTCAATACAGTTTCATACTGTTATTTTGACTTCTGAAAGCAAGAGAAAATCCTCTTATACCAGAAGATCACTGAGCAAAACTATGATTTAAAAAATTCTTCAGCATGCTTATCCATTTTTTGGAATCTTGTAGGAATTGCTAAGAATTTTTTATTGTCTTATTAACAGGAGCAGTACCAGTTAGAGGAGCTCTGTTTTGCAAACAAGTCAATTTTGGGGCATTGTATTTATGATGGAGAGAAGTCATAGGCAGTGCAAATCATTCTGGTGTGTCCATTCCCAAACATTTGCAGTAATGGGCCTTCAAATATGTTCATTAATAATAATGATATTTAAAAAAAAAAAATCTTGGAAACAACAGAAATGCTGAAGGGATATCACAATAACATCAAAGCTGTAGTAGACTTCAAACAGTATCATACCATAGTTCCAAGATCTGGGCAGCTTTGCTTTCTAATGACATTTCTAAGATAAATCAGTGTAAAACAAGTCTTCTGTCTGAGGATCCTTTATGAATTTGCAAATGTGCTGTTAACTCAGTAAATTTTACCACAGTCCTGTTTAAAAAATATGGATAGACGTGGGTTTTTTTCTTCAACATCTGCATTTTTGATGCAGTAAACAAAATTTGTCATCTCAGAACATCCCAGAACCTTAAGGAAGAAGATTGCTTTTTATATATATCAAAGCAAAAGTAAGAGTTTGATACACTTGAACTTGCTGCCAAATTTGAGCATAGAGTGAAACTTCATTGCCTACGTTGGTAGCGGCTTATGAACTGTGAATTTTTCAAGTTTCTGCTTCTAGCTGGCACTAGAAAAACATTCAGTTGCTTTGTTGTTGTGTGGGTTGTTTTTTGTTGTTTTTTTTTCCTTAGGAGTTAGTTTATTTCAAGTATATTGCTTTTTACTTTGGAGAGAACCTTGCTGTTCCTTGGGGGGGCAGGGATGTCAAGATATAAATAAATACTTGTTTCCCTCTCCCTTATAGGAGACCTGCAAACAAAAAAGAAATACAAGCCATTAACCTACCTTGTTCTGAGAGAACACTAAATCAGCACAATATGGCACAGCATAGTATTGTCCTTGGATTATTCATGATGACTGTTTTGTCACTGTTGGATGGAAGTTCAGCTTTCCTGTTAAATCAGCGTCTGAAGGGAAGATTTCAAAGAGACCGTAGAAACATCCGCCCAAACATCATCCTTGTTCTTACTGATGATCAGGATGTAGAACTTGGTAAGAGCCCAACGTAAAGAGAATTTCAGCTAACAAGTATGGAGCTGCTTTTCCTCGAAGCTAGATTCTTGCATTCAAAATAATTATCCTTTTTTCAGTGTTAAAAATGATAGGAAGAACAAGTAGCAGAAGTTTAAACTTACCTTTATGTAGAAAATACTTTCCGTCTGCATGTAATTCAAGTACAGCAAAAGTTAGTCTCAACTTAAAATGTCAAACTTCCTGTTTCTGTGGAAATATAAGATTCCTGCCTATCTGTCTTCATCTAGACACCTAAACTATGCTTCTGGCAATTGCAAGTATAACCTGGGAAGCTACATGCCAAAGCAGTAGGTTTAAATTCATAACTGATTATTGCACCATGTAATTACCCAAATTTTTTTGTATAATTGCAGACATTAATTACTAATACAATTTTAATTTTAATTACTTAAATGTTACCTAACATAGTCATACTATTCTTGGTATTGTCCATTTATATGTGTAGTTAATTACTGACCAAAATCACTTAGTATGAAAAGGTTCTACTGTGTTATTCAGTGCTATGTTAATTGTTGAAGAAAGGAGATGAAGATTAAACACACGCTTTGCCTAATGATTTGGAATAATGAATTAACTAACAGAGTTTGGGTTTTGTTCTGTTACCTGAACAAGCTTATATTTACCAAATGTTGTCTGTAGTTAGGAAAAGTGATTAACACAAACCAGTTTATATTAATAATTTGCATTAGAAATATGCTTTTAAGTGAATATAAAGCCTGGATCATCTGAAAGATGAGAGCTTGTATATGTGTGGTCTGGTGGGGTTTTTTTGACAGTTACTGCATGAAATTTCTAGTATGGATGGGAAAAATTGGAAAACAGACCTCACAGAAGAAACAGAACACAACAGTAAAGTTAATCAACTTGTATTATTTATACACTTACTCATCTAGTTGAGAAGTTAGTCACAGCAATGTCACAGTATTCTTACAGGTGCTTCCTTTTTATCAGTATTACTGCATGTCTGCAGTATCGTAGATGTCACATTCTTCTCAAAGGTGGTGAGAAAGCCTGCTATGGCAGTAACCCCACCAAATACAAATGTAATTCAAATTAGTAGGATCAGAAGATTTGTTGTTCTTGTTGTCACTTGTTTTTTTTAAATGGTTATTTGGATCACAAATAAAGCAGTTTCAATAATGTATATCCAAAAGAACCTAAGTACATTATCTTGCAGGCTCAGAGGGTGGTCCTAAAAAATTTATCATCTTCTGTTTTATGCTAGCCTGCTTGTTTCTGATGCAATTGTCGAAGTCCTTTGGGCAGTATATTTCTCTTCTCTGATAATCTGATGCTTTCCAATTTCAAGCATAATGGGCATGTGTCCACACAAATTAGGATCTAACTAAGGAAAATCTATTTGATGAAGCTGAGATTTGATATTTGTCATGTGCCATTAATGGCTTTGACCACTAATGGGTCTTTTTGTGAGACCCAATATTTGTTTGAATTAATTTTTATTCTTATCTATTGTCTGGTGAGCTGTCCAAGTTAATCAAAATTGCCATTTGTGGGGATTGTGGTTAATGCATTTAAGAAAGATGAAAACAAGATGTGAATTACAAATAAAAGCTAAGGAAAACTTGGAAGCTATGAAAATGTAGCAGAGAAAGCTGTGCATAACTAAGATTTCATCTGTTTCTAAGAATATTCTGTAACTGATGGGTGTTGTAGCTTTCATTGTTCTTTTGTGGCTACTTTTGAGGCAAAAGGGAAGACAACACAATCTCAAGTACTCTTAACAGCCTTTCTTTTATTTAATTTAAGATAGATTTAACAATGGACCAGTAGCAGGTGGAGTTTACCAGAAAGAGAATGTCATCCTTTCAGGAAAGGAGTACAACTTTTTTTGGTTTAATTTGCACTACTGTTAATCATGAGTTTTACTTGGGAAACCAAACCTCAGCCTTGTATTAAAAAAAGGATAGACTGATTGAGGGGCTGATGAAAAGGATGCAGAATCTCCAGGTCAAAGGAGAATGAGTGTAAATTGTAATGGATACAAATGGGAGAAGACAAATAAGAACACCAAGAACTACTGAAACATACACACTCAGTTGACTGTCTAATCAAAAGAGTGGTACTGACAAGCAGAATATAAAGAAGAGGAATATACTGGTGAGGAGAAAGAATTAATTAGTAACAAAGACTTCTTTTTTCCCCATTAGAGCCATTTAAGTCCAAGTTAGTATAATGCTGATGTCCCCTGTGTGATGGACTCAGCATCTCCAGTTTAATTAGGTTTACCTACCATATTGCTGTGGTTTAACAAACCAGCTTATTTCATTATCTCATAGTTGGAGAAAGATCTGATTATTTAGAAGATATTTCAGCCATGTTAGAGAAATCTGAGTGAGAGGCAATTTGTATGTTCCTACATCTTCCTCTGAAAAAGCACAAAAGTGGCATGGAAGATAATTTTTCTTAGTTATCATACATAGAGTTTAGGGCCTTAGAGCTTCGTTAAAATTAAACATGAGAAAAAAAAGGAAATGAAGATGTGAAAAAGGTGTCTAATGAGGTTCAAATAGGATAAAAATAGAAGGCTTTAGGGTACAGTTAATTAACTTCTGGGGTTCAGTTAACTTATCTGCATATGGATACCACTTCTTAAATTATGCTTCAGAGTAGATTAAGTCACTTGGAACTTATATTAAGTTCTTCAACAGCTGGAGCTCGCTAAAACTCATGTAAATTATGACTGCTGACAACAAAACACAACTAATGAGAGTCAATATTATTTCATAAACAACTGGTATATTTTCTCCATTAATATTAGTCAAAATATTAGCCTTATCCCTAAAGTGAACTGTGAAGACACACTGAGCAAAGTTATGGATACCACATAAATTTCAAGTGGAATTTCAACCGAGGTTTTGCATCACTTTCTTCAGTGAGCAGCTTGAATGCATCAAATTGATTAAACTCTTATATTTTCACAGTAGTCCAATTGATTTTTTTTTTAAAATAGCTTAGAAATTTCACATTTAACTACTAAACCATTTTTATTTATTATCAGTGGTTTTAGACAGGTAACAGAACATTTTCTGAATTAAATTTTGACACTTCAAAGCGTGACTTCTCTTGGTACATCCACGAATGAAACCCAGAAGGTTTTCCAACTCAAAAGGTGATTTGGTGAGGTTCCAGTTGCTGATTAACACATAACTAACCTTCTGCCACAGAAAGATCAATTTCTACTTTTTCTCATAATTCTATGTTTGTATTGGAGGCAGGCTGAAGAAAATCAGTTTTGGTTGGCTGGTTTCATGCTGTTTAAAATATTTAAAGCTGGCCTACTTAAGATTATGCAGAAGACTATGCTGGATTTTTACCTTCCACTGATTTGTCACTCTGTATTAGTTATCAAGCTAGGGAAGCAGATTAGATCATATGTTTTTGTATTAAAGACTGTTGATATATAGGGCCTTGTCATTACAGCAGTTTTATTAAAGGAGGTTACTGTCCCCAAGGGGAGTCTTAACATGTACTGTTATTTATGCACAGATGCCTCTGTCATTTAAAGGAGTTGTTAAATTGTATTTTAATATTGGGATGACAAAACATTCTTTTGGTCTGCCTATTTACACTTGGGCTAGCTCATAAGACAACACAGGGGAAACGTCCACAGTTTTCAGGCTCACATAATGTATAATTGACTATTATAATTGTTAACTGCATTGTTAGTGTCTTTGAGCACTAACATCCCACAGGTATGGAAACAAAAAATCTTGCTTTCTTCAGAAACTTCTTTTTGATATGTGAGGTTTAGCAAGTTCTAAAGGGGAAGTGCAATAACCTGCCTTGGTTCTTGTCACAAAGCGATGTGACAGAGATGTGCCCTGACCTGAGAAATGCACAAACAGATTTTTTTTTTTTTATTCATTCCAACAAAATCATCTCAAGAAAACTAATACCATGGCAATTTTTAGGTGAAATGACCTAGAGTAGCAATTAACCTTCCTTCATGGTGCCAGAGAGTCATATTTCGTATGTGGCTTATGACCATTTTCCCTCTAGGTTTTGACTCCTCTTTATATCAATGTGCTCTGCATCAAATCGACTTACTGTTGCAATTTCATAATTAAATCCTTGCCTAAAGAGCTTAGAAGAAACCTAAACCCGTTATTGACAGAAGCAACATACAGTTTGTGCCAGATGGTTGCAGGATGCATTGATTAAAGCTGAACTATTAATCCAACTCAACCTTGGGTATGCTAGCCCCAACCCTACGCCAGCATGAACCCATACCTTCATCTCCATATGGTCTGCTGGCTTTCCCTGCTCATTACAAGAAGGGAGGGTTGGTGGTGGAAAGGTTTACTCTCCTTTGCAAGGTCATGCTGATGACAGGTACCATTACAAGTTCTTTGGAAAATGGAAATTCTTCCTAGATCTAGTGTAACTCACTCTGATGCAGTTTTAACTATCAGGCACCGATAGATGAGGGAAACTAAATGTCTTTTTTCTTCTGATCCTTGGTGTTTCTGCGTGTAGGAAGAACTCTGATATGGATCCAGATTTAGCTAGGTAGTCTATGGTAAAAATCCAGTCTTTGTCCAAAGCTTTGTCTTAAACAGGAAACAGAACAGCCATTTGGCAGCAGTGTAGCTTTCAGTAATTGTTGGCAAAAAGACTTTTACTCCCGTTACCCCAATTCATCCAAGTTCCTGCCAGCTGAACTTGCTTGTTTGTTTTTAGATGATGGTTATAAACTACATGGTGTTATCTGTCCCAAGTAGTCATCTAAAAAACTGATTCTGCAGAACCAAGCCTAAGAAAGTTTAGAGTTTTATGTAACACTATTATCAAAATGGATCAAGTGGATAGATAGAACTCAGTGGACTGATTATGAGGGTTATTATTATGAGGGCTTTACTTTGGTTTTGGTTCTGTGAAAGTTACAGAAATCAATACCCACTAATACCTCACACCGGGGAAAAGAACATTCTATCTAGAGAACAACTCTAATAGACCCTGCTTGAACAGGGGATTGGACTAAATAATCTCCAAGCATCCCTTCCAACCTCAATGGTTCTGTGATTACAACCCTCAGCCTTTTGCAGAAGGTTGGCACAAAAGGCAATGCATCAGGTATCTTCTGAAACCAAGGATTAAAGGGCGCTTAAGGAGTATGCAAACTTTGGTCAGGGTTGCTGCACAAAGTGAATTTCACCCTCAGGCCACATTGTCTCAGCCTAATTCATGCTGGTTCTTGCCTTCAGCTACTGGAACAGTATTAGTGGCTCCAGAAAGGCTGCACAGATGGTAGAGATCGTTACAGTGGTAAATTTTGAGCTTTGAGAGAGAGAAATTTAAAAAGTGTTATGATATATGTCAACAGGTTTGAGTCAAATCTTAACTTAGGACTTCAGTATTTGGTCCTTTTTAAAACAATGGGAGAACTTCACTAGAGGGGGTAGAATAATCTCTTTGGATTTGGGTTCACTATGAGATTACAGTGCCCTTACTACCTGTGCTTCATTCTGGTCTCTGATGTAACACGTGAGCTCTTAATTAGCTCTTGTGACTGAAACAAGAAAATAATTCTGAGATGGTTTTCTTCTTCCAGGTTCTATGCAAGTGATGAATAAAACAAGGCGGATCATGGAACATGGAGGTGCTCACTTCATCAATGCCTTCGTGACAACACCCATGTGCTGCCCATCTCGCTCCTCTATTCTTACGGGGAAGTACGTCCACAACCACAACACTTACACTAACAATGAGAACTGTTCTTCTCCGTCCTGGCAGGCTCAGCATGAAATACGTACATTTGCAGTGTACCTCAACAACACAGGATACAGGACAGGTAAGATCAAGGCTGGCTCTATCTGAAAGCTTCCTTAGACTCATTAGTACGCAGGCTAATGTATATAATATTTTAATTTGTTCTCGTAATGGACTGCAGCAGTGCAGAATGCTAGAGCTTCAGTCTTGTGTGTAGGTTTGGCTTCCTTGCACTTTCACTTGAGGAAATTAAAAAAAAAAAAAAAAAAAAAAGACTTTTTTCAGAAGCTATGGAAAGGAATTAGTGATTTGAATTTTTCATAAAACAGATATATTAATCAAACTAAGAATACAAGCTCCTCCTGTGCTTTGGGGCAGAGCTGTCAGCTGGATTGGTTTCTCCAGACAATCCATTCCCAGAAAAGTGTTCAGGATAAATAACGATTGAGGAATAATCAGCAAGATCAAATGTACTCCTGAGAAACAAATGATCCTCTTTGCATGCAGTACTCCTTAGGAACAAATATCCTGTAGAAAGGATTTTGGAAAATATGTAGCATGTGTTTCACACCTATTTCCTTCTTGCATTCTCCAGACATGAGATTTAGGTCCTTGCCTGTTACAGTGGTTTTGTCACTTTTCTTGCTAATGCTTTTTGTCATGATGATAAACAGGCATAAACCCGGTTCTATTTGTGTTATTTATAGTATATATACTATAGTATTGTAGTATAGTTGTTATTGATAGTATACATTTTTTTCTTTGAATTTGTAGTATTTGAGGTTTCCAGAAACTAGTATAAATCTTGAATAATAACTGTAACAAGATCATTATTTTCTTTCTAACTATTCATGTGAGTTTTACATGTTACTGCTGCAAAGTCTTGGTCTTAAAACAAATAGGTAATTTCCTTGTTTTGTTTTTCTAAAATAAAGACCTAAATTAATTTGGAAAAAAATAAATTAGGGGAAGTGCACATACCTTATTAATTGGATGCTGTTTCCCTCCATTTATCATTCCTGGCACTAATACCAATGGTCTTATGAATACCACACCAAGAGTAGTGTTTTATTCTTCATAGATTATTTGTTTTGTGTTTTCTGATGTTTGTCTGTTGTTATAGTTTTATATTTAGTGACTATATTTCGAGACCTGCAATTTCTACTAACTTGCTTAGCTATTGTAAGTGTCCTGGTATTCATATGTCTTATATTTTTACATTAACTTAATGTTTAAATTTAGACCCCAAAATCTTAGTGAACCTATATTACATTTTCAGTCTACCTCGCTCAATTTGCAGACTAAATTTATTGGAACACACAGAAATAGTACTTTTACAAGTACAAAGCAATCTTGAGGTGTAAATGAGATCCTCATTCATGTAGTTAAATGTGATATGTTATTATATGAATTTAAATGAAGATTGCCATCATTGGAGGGTGGTGTTCATTTCTGATCTCTGGTTAAAGTCTTGAGTTACCCACTATGAAGGATGTCAGCAGTAAGAAGGTATTTTTTTACCTTTTTTTTTCTCCCCCCCCAAAGATCTGATCAGATTTACCTGCTTCAAAAACAGCAGGAAATTGTACTTTAGAACCTTGTTCACTCAGTTTCTCCAGTTTCAAAGGTAACCTGCTAAGGGGAGTATTTTGGAGATGAATACAGTTTCTCTGAAATGGGGAGTCCTCCTTGAACGTGACTGCAGTGAACAAAGGAAGATCTGGAAAGCACAGGAGTTCATTTGTAGGGTTTTTTAATTATTTTTTGAGGTCCATGGTAGTACTGGTTTGCCCTGCAAACACAGTTTAGCTTCTTGATCCCCCCCTCTT
>VZTQ01011992.1:60842-93221 GCA_013400755.1 Pelecanoides urinatrix
TTTTTTTTTTTTTTTTTTTTTTTGAAGAAGGAGAAGAAAAAGAGGCCATGAGGAATAAAGCCTTTTGAGGCTTGCTTTTATATTTAAGTTCACAACCTTGGAGTGAGAAAGCTATTATTTTGGAAGGGAGGTTTTTTTGTAATTCATAAGCCAGGCCTTCTCCCTGTGTTTTTCTCTTCTCTTTTCTCTTTTGTTTAAACTTGAAGGAAGAAACTCTCCTACTCCACTTAACCTTCTCTCTGTTTTTCTTCTCTGCCGCTCATTTCACATCTTCTTGCCCTTTTCTCTATTCATTGTGATCTCCCTGTGTTTTGTTCTGTTGCAAAAGATGATTCTGCTGGGGACTGTTCTTTCTGCATTGTAGTATCTTCCCTGTGGCAGTGGCATTTGCGGTTTGGATCTATACAGTCTATACAGACTTGTGCTGCTGCTGACACCTTTGGGAAACATGCCGGTGGTATGCGGGCAGGAGAGAGCAGTGTGGTGCAGGTTTCTCTTGCACAAGTTGCAAATAAAAAATGTAAGAGGAGATGGAAAAGGTGTGACTTTCTTATAATTGTTTCTCAGTTTCAGCCTTGGTTGTCAGTTTTATATTTTTCAACTTTGGCACTTTAAAAAGTTAATCAACTTTGCTAGGCACTGGACTTGGCAGAATAGAGATGAAAGGAAGAGGCTGAGCTCAAGGGAAGTTCTGTCTTTGGCTTTAACAGTCAAGATTTCGACCACTGTGCATAGGGTTCACTGTCATTTTATGTGGATCAATTAAAATAAATATCATGACAATGCAAAGGATGGGTTTTCCTTTTACAATGGAAGCCATTGAGGCAGTAGGTGTTACAGGTATGTCTTCCTCTGCATTAACTTGTCTCACAGTCTAAAAAATGTTGGTGTCGTGAATAGCAACTAAAAGGCTGTGTTCTTGTTACATAGCCACTACACGTAGACTTCCCAATCTCAGTATATTGAGCAATCGGTCCGATTTTGAAGAGCTTCTCACATCATTGTCCTATTACATATTGCGGGAAGTTATGTAAGGACAATTCATGTAAACAAACCAAGTTGATGAATTAATCTTTAGAAAAGTCAGTGTAAGCAACATCTGAAACATCACTAACTTACAATAGTGGATGCTAGTACTTCAACTTGGAGCAGGAGATTATTAGAATGGAAAGGAAACAAAGAGATCCTGTGACAAACATTTCTGAATGTCAGGGAATTTCTCTGCCAAAGGTTCCTGAGTAAACGTTTACAGGAAAAAGGTTCTGTTTTCCATGAACATACACATCTCTGTGAGACAGCTTTTAAAATGCACAATGCATTGTTGCATGCTTGGGTCCTGCAGCAACAAATACCAAGACGTTTTGTTGGAATACAGATTTAAACTTCCCGTTAGACATTACTTAATGGGAAAAGCTTCTCTTTTCCATTTGCCTGGCTGGCTGAGTGATTAGGTCTTAAAATCGGTGACTGATTCCAGAATATTTTGTCAGCCTTATCTGCAGTCAGGAAATGAAAAGACATGTTTATCTTATTAAATTCAGCAGAATTAGGGATGGTGGGCCAAATTCAGCCTGGCAGAAGGACACTTTTGCTTCAGTGAACCTTCTGAGAGAGTTCTGTTAATTTATGGTAGGGCTTAATGTGGCTCAGTATGCAGCAAATGCAGTACACATTTTGGCTAACTTACCATCCTTGTTCTTCTTGAGCAGTACCCTATAGTACAGCTAACGCTATTCAGTTAAATGAACCTATTAACAAAGGTAAAAGCTGCTACTTGTATGGTAATATGTCAGTATCTCACTCTGATGGTAAGTTCATACTCGAATTATGCAAAGAATTAATAAATGCCATTTTGCACCAGTCGTGTATTTTGAACCTAGAGAAAAGTCATTGTGGGAGGTCCATTTCTGCCATTATAAAAAATTTCTTGGGAATAAAAGTAATAATCATTCTTAGCACTTTCACGGGGCTTTACAATAATTAACTAATGAATTCTTTAAAATTCTGTGACAATCTTCCATTTCCTCCCATTAATATTAGACTAAGAAGATACAGTGGCTGACTGCATTCAAATAATTATTTTTTCACTTCACTGTCTGAGCCTTTGACATTTTAAAGTGATTTTAACATTAAATTATAAGAAAGAGGAGAAAGGCTATTGGTAAATCTTTATTAAAGGAGGAATGAACCTGCAAAATATGTGACCAGATTTATCTAGATACATGCCAGGAGAAAAATTGATTATCAGTTCCGTGCTGTAGAATTTGCTCTCCACAATAGTTGCTGGTTGCTATATTTTTACAGAAATACTTAAAAACTTAACTGAAGTTAATCTCTGTGTATAATTGCTTGGTAGGGAATAATTGGTGACCTAAAGAGTCAAAGGGTAGACAAAAGTAGAGACAGAATAGTGAAATACTTTCTACAAGGTCACATGCAGGCGAAGAGCAACGTTAAGAAGAGATGCAAGTTTTGATTCACACTCCAGTGCCCTGCCACTCTGCCGTGCTGCACTTCTCTGTCATGTTACATGCATATAAAGAAAACAGATTATCCAAGTCAGAGTGACATCCTATATGCAAGACAGATAGATTTTGCAGCTGATGAAGAACTGAAGGCCATTTTTAAAAATAATAACCAAGTGATTGAAGAGTCAGACTTAATTTTTAAAAGTGATTTGCATGATTGGGAACTGAAGTGTTATGCTATTCACTTCCAAGACATCTAGGTGACTTTCCAAAACTGGATATCGGGTTTCTGAATTATTTATCTTGAAGGTAAATCAGTTTCCTTAGATCATTTGCTCTCTATATAGAAATATTATCTTAGCAAGGTCTGTCAAATTATATCCGTTAGATGGTTTGAGACCATTAGACTTGAAAATGGTATGAAAGAAAGTTTCAGCATAGTGGCTATATCATGATAGCTGTTACTGCAAAAGGAAACCAAGGATCTATGCTGGAAAGGGCTTAGAAGTTTCCTGATGTGTAGCCCAAATCCACTCACTCTGTCCGTGTTACTACTTCTGGCAGGCTTGGTCCATGGTGGTAAATTATTGAGCTCAAATATCCTGCAGATGTTCTGGAGAATGACATTTTCAAACAAAAGACAGTTCTGGATTTCCCGCCCCATGTGTTAAAGACTTCCCCTCCCCTCCCCCCAGCTCTAACTTTGGTTCTATACTATAAGTTGGTTTCAAGTCAAACATGCATGTATCTTTTCCCTCTGATTCTATGAATTGAGTTCTAAGCATCAGTAATTTCACTTTAAATATATTATGATGTATGATAACTTAAAATGAGAAACACATTAAGTAGAGCTGTGGTCTCCTGAGGATTATGCAGAGGTTATAGAAATGAAACTTATCTCTACAGCTACTGTTTCATCACCTGTCTTCTGCATGTAGCTTTATGTTATTTAATGCTCTTTTTAACTGTCCTGAAGAGAGGAATATATACACTTCTGTGAATAACTGAGTAAAATCCTTAAAATAGCCCGCAATCCAATAAAACTTTCCCAGGAGTCTGAGATGAAGGCATCCACAACTACAGAAATAAGCCAATGTCTGTGGCTCCCTTCTTTTCAGCCATACTTTGTTTCCTTTTTACCCTCTCTCTTATTTCTTGCCCTAAATCTATCTTTTTTCAACATAAAATGTTGTAGATTGTGAGAAACACCTCATCTTTTTCTTTCCCCCTGCTATAATGTACTCTTCTGATAGGATGCCAGTTCTAGCTTTTAAAGTGTAATGACTTTGTCATACTGATTTATTGTTTCAAGCAAGGAGTAATTCATAGCTTGATATTTCTTCAGAAATAGGATTATCATTTCATAGCATTTAAAACAGCTAAAAGCTAAACAGGGTATTTGCACATTATGAAAATATTTTTTACATCTTTGTTAGTTTAGATCTTTTAGGATGGCAGTACTTCCAAATTGAAAGAACCTATTGGCTTATTAAATTTTTCATCTTCTAGTGCCATTTTGTGTTCAATATTAGGTAGCTTATCAGCCAAAAATGAGAAGAGGTTCCCTTCTTCTCACTCCAATCTAAGATCTTTTATTTTATCCAGCTAGCAGTTTAAGTCCTGGTGGTATCTTCTTGCATTCTTTTTTCTTTGCTTTTCTAGAATACTGGGGTTTTTGCAGAAGTCTTTCAAAATAATCAAGTTTAATTTAATAATGTAATTTACTGAATACAGTATTCCTAAATTGTCTTTCCTATATGCCCAAAGATGTGAGTGTTCTATGTGGCCCACGTGGTCATATACTTGCCCTGTACAGCAGCGGTACACAATTTAGTGGGCACTGGAAAAGTTTAGTGATAAGGAAGTTCAAGAACAGTAAGTGCCATCTTTTTGGGAAGATAGAACAATAAGTGCCATCTTTTAATAAAGTGCATAGGAGAACAGTGATGATTTCAAAGGCTCATCAGTGCCTACAGTATAAACTTTGCAGATAGATTCTAATTCCAGTTTCTGGAAGTTGAATTCCAATTTCTTTGAATTGGAACATCCTCATGTCTTTTTGTATGTTTTAGTAGCATGAATACTGCCCTGAAACCTTTGTCTTGTCTTCCAAGTTGGAGATAATAACACTTCCCATCCTTGTGTATATGTTATGCATGGGAGGACTATATATGTTTTTGAGATGGATGCATTTCATGACTGTAAGAGGTGACTGGTTATTTACCAAAAAAAAAAGTGTCAAATACATTTTTTTTGGCAAAAGTAAAAGGTAAGCGTACAGATAATAAACTACTGTAGAACCTAGATTTCGTCTCTTTCAGTGAGTATCTTGTTGAAAGGAATTCTGTGGTTATATTGAACCAGGGTTGGACTTTTCTCCTAATTGGATTCAGTAAGACTTTATTGTTTTTATTTATGAACTAATGCTTTTAGTAGTGTTCTTCCAAGTTTATTGCTAGGTGGAAAAAACCAGCTTTGTTAAAATACAGCAGATATTTCTTCTTGCACAGCATATCTCAGTAGCTCCCTGAAACTTGGCAGTCGGGTTTTCTTCAAATTCTATGGACAAAATGGCTCTAAATGAAATTGTTTTGGAGTTGGCGCAAATAACATGGTGCAGACTTTGGTATTTTAGTAAAGATTCAGGGTTAAGCTAGATAAGCTTTTGATTAGACTGTTTGTCATTAAAGAAAGGTCTGACAAGCTGCTGTTGGGGAGGTTTTTTGGTTTTATGCGTGGAAGGGGAAATGTTGCATGTGATGAGAGGAGGATAATCTAAAGGTTAAGATTCTTCTGTGACCATGATACATAAAAGGGGGAGTGATACCCATGGTAAATTTTTAATAAAATGTCTCGTTGTTTTGGTGGTTTTGACGTTGGGAAACGTTTTGTGGAAAACCTGAATGGTCAGGGTTGGCCACCAAGGAATATGAGCAGACTGACCAGCGATACTGAGCCGTGTTGTAGAGTAGTGCTCGAAACCATGTAGCCAGCCAGCACTCCTGCATATTCTTGTGCTGCCTGGTATAGGAAATGATGCTGTTGCAACACACTAAGTCATCTTGTCCTGAATTGTAATAAAGGTTGATGATATGAAGATTGCCATTGCTAGATTTTTTTCCTTTAACTTTCAGAGAGGGTGTGTGAGAGGGATGTTCAGAAAGATATTTATGCCTTACAATCCTAGTTGTGTTTAAACTTTTGTAAGCTGTGCCATAGGCATTAGGGAGAGGGGGCTTTGGCCCCAGTTCCACTGGGAATTTGCTCACCTGAGAAGGACAAACAAGACTTGGCTCACCATCAGCATTCTTCAGTTTGATTCCTTGTTGACCATTTCAAAATACTTGGTTTGAGCCCTTTTGTTTTATTTGGCTTCATCTGCTCCCCTTCAGCCAATTCCCCTGATTCATTAAATAGATCTTGGCACTGATCCTTGGCCACAACTGAGGAATGTGCAATGCAAACTCAGGAAGAGGAACAAAGGTGTCATAAAGATTATTGTGCATTGCCTTTGTCCTGCTAGATATCAGACTAGTCCTCTGGCATAACAAGAAAGCCTGTAGGCTATTCTAACTGCAGTGGTTACCAGTCACTGTACAACATGGTTTTTACAACTGTTATGTTTTATGAATTGTAATGATAAATTTTATTCCAGTTACAGGGAAGAGCTGTGCATGTAAAGCCACTTGCCTTTAGTACTACTCTTTTTATGTCCCTGTGATGATGGGTGGAACTTGTGATCTTTAAGAAAATTTTGTGCTATCAGTCTACTATAGGTTAGAGAAAAATTGGACCATCGTGTGCAGTAGACTAAAATAAAATGTGTGTATACACCTGTACTTCTGAACTGGTTAAGTAGTTCAATGAATTGATCATTTCAAGGACTGTTACAGACATGCAAAAGGAAAGAAATAGCAAAAAAGTACTCAGAGCCCAGTCTTCCTTAGCATCCTGAAACTGATAGAACTAAAGGGATCTGAGAACAAAATGTGGTCTTAAGCCCTTCTTTTCCTCCTTAAAAATACTCAAATATTTAGGAACTGACTGTATGTTTTACGCAACCCATTAGATTTACTGCAGTTACTGAGGTATTAATACTAATGCTATCTTCTAATCTTTGCAGTAGTGTCATATTTCCTGTTGTCACTAAAGGTGCCAGCTGGGACCATTTTGTTCAGGTGACTTCAGCACTTCGGAGTTACTGATTTTTTTTTTAAAATCTGGTCAGTTATTTTGATACCCAATGAGAACTGATGTCTCTTGAAAAATCTTTCACATGGAACCAAATTAAATCTAAATTACAGGATTTTATCTCAGAATTTCCCCATATTAATAATCCCCATATTTCTGGTGTAAATCCATTAATTTCACTGGGTTTATTCTATTGTACATTGTCAGTTTAACAGTATATTTGGCCATGATGTGAATGCAAAGCTGACTTGACCTTTGGGCTTACTGCTTGTTACATGCATACTTAGCCATGCTGAGAGTGCTTTCTCATCTGCTTTCCTCTGATTGTGTCTTAGAGGACGAAAAGTACTGAAAGTAATTTTTGCTAGATATACAGCAGAAATAAGATCAGAAATGTCCCCCCGCCCCTCCCAGTCCAAAACTAAGAGATTGCTCAAATGTAGCTAATTGTTCAACTTTGGGGTGGGAAAAACTAGTATCAAATACAGAAGTAAAATATTTTAGAGGAGTAAACAAATGCCTGTGAGGAACCAAGACTTGCAGCTCAAAACCTAAGTTAATACCTGGAAAGTTGGCTGTTGAAATATGACAGAAAAACAGTGCTTTAAATACATCTTTAAAGTACTTAATGCACAACATTCATGTTTAAATGTAGAAGGTTTATAGGTTAAAACATGAGTTTAACTTCACAGTCATGGTGGTAAGTGCAATTTAATGGGGTGCTAATAGGTGGATACAGCTAAGTAGCATGAAGGATATGAAGAGAAGACTCCAGAAGGAGGGATGTGTGGTATAAATACTGAGCTTACTGTCCAGGAGTAACGAGAAGCTGAATTTTACTTTTTCTCAGCTTCAGGATTTATTATAAGAACACGAATATTTACAAATGTATTCCTAAATTCTAAAATCCTGGAATCACGTATATTCAACTGAAGATGGGCCTCATAAGTCACCTAGTCCATCACAGGATCACAGGCTAATTCAGGTTGGAAGGGACCTCAGGAGGTCTCTTTTCCACCACCTGCTCAAAGCCTGCCCCAGGCCATGTTGCTGAGGGCTTTATCCTGTCTAGTCTTGAAAAACACCAAAGATTGGAATTGCACAGTCTTCCTGAGCAACCTGTTTCACTCTGACTCTTCTTTTTGTGAAAAAGCTTTTCTTTACATCCAGGCTGAACCTCACTTGTTTCCATCTATGCTGGTTCATTCTTGTCCTCCCACCATGCACCACCATGAAGAGCCTGGCTTTGTCTTCTCAATAATCTCCTTGCAGCTGAAAAGGTTATTACGTCTCCCTGAAGCCGGCCTAATGTTGCTCCATGGAGTATATTTTCCTAGTGCATAGCCTGACTTGGCTTTATGTATAGCAGAGCTTTATCTTTCAGTGCTTCCTAACAGAATGTAACGTATCACTGTCAGGCAGTTATTACCACTACTCCTCTCATATATTCTTGTCTTGATTTCATCTTCTTACTTTATTTAAAATGGGCATAATCACTATGATCATATTGTTAAACAGGTTTTTAGTGGAATGGATAAGTGACCTTGGCCAGTAGTTACAGAACTGTGTCTAAACAGATGACTAACTATAGTCAGAATCAGAGCTACCAAATTAAGGAAATTGAGTGAAAGACTGAAATTCTGTGTCTAAATCTGATCTTCTGGCAATTTTACACTGGTGAATCTCTGTTGACTTCCACTGCATTCCTGTTTCTAGTTTGAGAACTGAAAAAGGTCTGTTATATCCAACTCCCAATGTTGGGCAGTCCGTACGGAATCAAAAGGGATGAATGATCCCCTGCATAATTTTATTGATGCTTCCTGAATTATTTTTGTTTTCAATTTAATGCAGTTTTATGAATATCCTTTGTAGATGCATTTTAGTCGTGTTAGGTATTTTTAGGTAGGTATTAGGAAAAGAATTAATGTTTAAAAAAAGGGAAAAATACTCCAACAAACTTGTAGAGTTGGTAGATGATATAGATAGATGATAGAACTAGCTGGAACATTTCCAATGGTGGTAAATGATGCCTTGATGTCTGTTCTTTTCATTGTGCTTTTACACTACATTTGACAATATGCTAGGTCTGCTTTTTAAGCAATGAGCTGTGGCCTTGATATATCTGCAGTTGTGTTACATGCAGAGCAGACCTTTGTATTAATTGATAGCACAGGGAAAATTCTTTTGTGTGCAATTTTTTTCCTTATAGAAAGAGTTTAAAAACCAAAAACCTCTTGTAAAAATTTCACTCTGTACCAAAGAATTTTCCAGATGCTTATCATCGAAGGGCAAGACTCTGAGAAAAGAACCTTAGAAGGTTATGAACCCCTGCGGAAGTGGTAATGGTGTACAAAGGACTCAATTCTTGCATATCCTGTTTTATGTAGTCTTAGGAGGAACTACGTTGTATAGTATTTAAAACAAAGGAAAATCACATTCTTAACACATTTATTAAAAACAACCACTTGGATGTTTTTTAATGATCATTTCATAGACTGGATATAGGAACATGGCTGAGCATATCAAACAGCAGCCTCTGAGAATGTTTATTAATGAAATCTTGGAGCGGTTTGAAATTGGATGTACCAAAGGCATGTGTACTCTAGTGAGCAGCTGTCTCTGGTGGTGAACTAATCTCCAGAGGGGAAAAATTGTGTTAGAGAGAATCTTTACAATCCAAAATCAAAATCTTTCACCAGCATCAAAAGAGCTTTATTGTAACCCAATATTTTGTACTGCAGAGGAGTGACATTTAAAAGTTTTTGAATAACAAGCCTTTACACAGCTGAGAAGGAGGGGAAAAAGAAAAAGATGTGAAATGCAAGATTGGAAACAGCAGAGAAAATTTTTAAAGCACTTTGACATCCATGAAAGATTATAAAGACATCCTGAATGTACAATAGGGGGTATGCAAAAGGTGCTGGAAGGAACTTCCGCCAGACTTTCCTTTAATGCCTCTGCGGAATAACAACGAAGTAATTCTTTACAGAATGCCTCTTTCCTGAGTTCTTCAGCTGGCTTAGCCAAAGGTTTTAGGAACGGATTGGTTCCTGTGAGCAGAAATGCCAAATATATCTCTGTTTGGATACAATATGTTGAATGGGGGACAAAAGGCTTTGGACTGCCTTGTGCATACCTGCTACTGTAGACAGTGGTCAGTGTTTCAATCCTGTGTTCCTTGTTACCAGGACAAGAAAAAATGTGCATCTGTATTGTTTAATTACCCATAACTACTGTGAGTTGCCTTTCATTCTTTAAAAATTAGAAGTTGTTCATAAAGCAAAATAATTTGAAAAGTGTATATACTGTATAAATACAATCCCCAAGTAATGTGATAGTTTTCACCTCCAGTGGAGTAGATTTTGCTTTGTTCCTTGCTGCTAGTTTACTTTGCTTGGTTAAAGAAGACATCATGAGGTAGTTTAGGACAGTGAAACAAATTCTTTTCTGCAGCATACTTATCAGTTACTTAACCCTTTTGTAAGTGGCTCGTCTTTAGAATAGCATAACACCTTACGTGCTTTTGCAAAATATTTTTGAAAGCACAGTGTGATTTTAAGGAATTTATTAATTGTGTCCCAATAGATGTGCCCTCCTCATCTTCTGTGATGTAGATCTTAATTTTGTCAGCACTTTCATCCCTTTCAAACACTTCAAACAAATTTAATACCTTGAAATTTGTTCAGGAGGATGATTCAAAATACGCTTCTGAATTCTACCTAAGCACTTTGAGCTGAATCTTGTGGACATTTAGTGCACAATATACTCCCTGTAAATTTATTTAATTCCATTTCACTATATTATTTTATACTATTATGTTGCTAATATAATGTTTCCCCTTTTTCTTAGAAAAGAAAAACACAACCAGGTAATGATATGGAGCTCGCTCACATACTGTTTCTCACTGTTCTCACTGTGTCTATCTTTTGGACAGATAGTCAGCCTACTACAAATAGACACAAATCCATTTACTTCAGTGAGGCTGGCCCTTTTTACTGTGGCTGAAAACCTGTTTTACTCTTTCCACAATATTGCTCCTTGCATGTATATAAGTACAAGAAGGTGCAGTATCAGACATTATAGGCAGCAAGCTTAAAAAAAAATCTTAAGAACCTGGGAACTGCAAACTATGTGCTCAAGCCCCCTAGACTTTGAGATGAGCTTTAATCTAAGGCCAAGATCAGAATCTCAGATATTCTGTTGTCCTTATAGAAGCACAGTTATTTACTGATAGATGGTCAGTATGAGGTGCTGCAGGCACTATGTGACGCTGGATTAAAAATATTTGTTATGTCAAGTGGAACAAGTGTAAAGATCTTTGTGCTAGTCTCTGTGGTGATGGTAATGCTAACTTGTATTGCCAGACCATTCAAAAATTAAGATCTGAGCTCTGATCATGAAAAGTCAGATGCTGAATTGCAGTGCAATCTGCAGACCCAAGAGCAGAATTTCACCTTTCAGCTATAAAAAACTAGCTAGATTAATAGAGTCTTCCAGTATAATTTATCCTGTAATTGCATAGTGATGATATAACATATAAACAAATACTAAAAAGTATGTTCCTTTAAATTATTTACTTTTTGACTGGAATAGTGTGAAAGCATCATTGGGTACATCATATACTTTAGAGAATTTATGTTCTTCCCATAGAAATCTAATGCTTTTTATTTTCCTTAACCATTTTCTGGAAAATAATTTGTGTCTATACACTTGGGGCTTACAGAGCAAGGCTAGCATATACATAGCTCTTCTGGGAGGATGGCTCAAATGCCTGCCCTGTGTTCTGTAAGAATCCTTGTACTCATTCTGCACTTGTTCTGCCAAACAGGCTGCTGCTTCATTTCTTCTATGCAGGAAGTTTAAAATCTCATCATATTTATGGTCCTTATTTGTCATCATTTCTCCCAAACCAGCGTCCTGTTAGTGACTTCACTGCTTTTGCCAGTTCCTTAGGTGGAGATGGCTTAAGTGGGTGTAACCAAAATGAAAAATGTAGCTAAATTGGGTGATTCAGACTAGGATGAGATAATGTGGCAACTGGTACTATTTTAAGCATCCTCTGTTTTGTTCATCTGACTCTGAATGTATCAGACACTAAAGAAAATATAATGATAATTGTGGTCCAGTTTCTCACATATGTAGTCAGGTTGTAAATCAAAAGATCTGCATTACAGAGCTCTGAAATAAAGAAACACAGGCAAACTGATAACTCGGAACTTATCTCTTACCCTAAATGTAACTGAATGAAGAAAACAAAGCTCCTCTCAGAAGAGACAGAAAGGAAAGAATATGGTTAAATACGGTGTCTTTGAAGTGTTTCTGTTATGCTTTCTTACTATCCTTTTGCATTCTCTACCCCTAGCTTTCTTTGGAAAGTACCTTAATGAATACAATGGTTCCTATGTGCCTCCTGGTTGGAAAGAATGGGTTGGATTACTTAAAAACTCTCGATTTTACAACTACACGCTCTGTAGAAATGGAGCAAAAGAGAAGCATGGATTTGACTACTCCAGGGTAGGTCCTATTGATTTGTTTCTATTTCTTTAACATTTGGACGTGACTGCAAGAAAGCTACGCTTTATAGTTTCAGTCTAGCTAAAGAATTCTTTTCATACTTGAAAGCTGCTACATGTAACACTAGCTACAACCCAATAGGCATCGTGTTTGGACTTCTCATTATCTTCCATTCTGGGAGGGTCATGTTACTGAAAACATTGTTAGCAGCGATGGAAACAAACAAAACAGCCTGAGACTGTATCATGAGCTGAAGATGTGAAAATGGATTTCAGTGCTGCATGATAACTATTTCTGTGCTTTGTATTTTAATTATTGTGTGCTGAGTCAGATTGTCATCTGTACCCCTGGTATAGAATTGACTCCAGTGGAGTCACACGAGCATGAATGAGATAAGAATCCAGTTCCCTCCAGCTAGACTCATCTTTTTATGTTAGCTTAAAGAACTTGTTTCACAGCCATAATATGATGTAGAATTCATAATATGTTGGTATATCTTATGATAATTCTGAATGAGTGGAGAATTTAACTACTGAATTTATATCTCTGTGCATTGTTACAGGCACATGTGTTTCCTAATATCCTTGCAAGGATGTTATACCCTGGCCAAACTTACTAAAATGCTTGATAGTCATTGTCAAATGCAGTATCATTTTTTTTCCTCATCTAGCACATGTTACAGCTCAAACAGTAACCTGTTTGCAGTCAGCAGTATGTTTATTTCAGCCAAAAGTGTTACCTTCCAAAGGAACCAGCTTTTGTGAAATCCTAAAATGGCCTGAATTGTCTCTGAAGTATGATGACAAATAAATTTATCCATAAACTGCTGTAGTTTAAGTAGGGTATAACTTATGAAGTTGACTCACTCTGGAGCGATGCTGATTTGTAAGATGTATTTGCTTAACAGGGGTTCAGTTCGCTTTCTCTTATTGAGCGCAAATCCTGCCACCATATTTGTGTTTCATTAGCAATGTGTTCACAGTCAGTTTTTTCTTTAAAAGGTTGATGTCTGTGTGATTTCCCCCTTCCCCTCCCCCATTTGCCATTTTTAATTGAATGTACTTTGTGTTGAAAGATAAAATTTAACAGGCTTCTAGGGTTTCCTTTTCTATCACCAGCTGCTAAGGGGAACAGCCAACTGATGTAGAGAGTTATTTTTCTTTTATTTCCCATCTGATCTATGAAGAATGAGAGGGCTGATCTTTACAGCCATGTACCAAAAATGTTACAATGGAAATATATGTTACGTGGAACAAAGTCGGGCAAGTGATTTCATAGGCCACTGTTCCCCATTGTACCAAGGAGCCAACAGGAAACTTTATGTTCCAATATCCTCAG
Source organism: Pelecanoides urinatrix (assembly GCA_013400755.1). NCBI lineage: Eukaryota > Metazoa > Chordata > Aves > Procellariiformes > Procellariidae > Pelecanoides > Pelecanoides urinatrix. Next base: position 74,354 of record VZTQ01011992.1, read on the forward strand.
CTCTGTTTTGTGTATGCAATACTTGAAAATGTTTAGGTTTTCATTTGGTTTAGTTATTCTTACCAAGTTTGGTAATTAAAAAAAAAAGTCTGATGAAAATATAAATGTTTTGATAATCTTCATATTCTTGCATAATACACAGCTATGGTAATAAACAGATGATAGTGTGCAGAACACTGGCATTCAAATGAACAACCAGAAGCTGAAATACAAGACTGCTTCTCTTTCCTGCCATTTTTGTTGCTGGAAACTTAATTTTCCAGCAACAAACAATATAGTCAGATTATTTTTAGTCCTATCTACTTGACATAGTTAATGTTAATTATGTGCCTGTGGAAAACTAGAAAAAAACATTACTGATTCTGTCCCCCAAAGTGACTGCTAAGCACTTATCCTCTGAAAATCAAATCTTTGCAAATTCATTCAGATTTTCTAACAGGATATATTCTACTTTGATTTTTCTTTTTCAGTTTCTGTCAACTATTTTAGATGAATTTTTAGTTTTGTATGCATTCGCACTGTCTACTACAACCTCTACAATCTGGAGCTTTTAAAAAAAAGAAATCAGTCAAGGGAAATGTTTCTGTTTGGTCTTTTGGTCTGGTAAATGCTGGTTTTGCAATGTTGAATTTGAATGATTTTCACTTTGACCAGGTGAACTGCATCAGTTTTCTAATGAAGTTTGAAAACTATGCTCTTGTAATGGCTAAATCAAAGATGAGTTACACACTTAAGAAAGTGACCAACCAGCTTAAAGAGCAGGCACATTTTAGATAAACGTCGGTGCATTACTGAGAGCACTCCAGTATTCTCTCTCAGCTATGAGTATGGTCTCACGTATTGAAAGTATGTTCAGAAGTCCGTTTTGCTTTGGTCTGGCGTATTGTACATTCTCCCTTTCCCTGCATATGCTTATGAATGGAGGTCCTTCAGTTAACTTTGATGGAACTATGCCTATTTATACCTGCTTTCATGAGTGAAAATATCCTATCAATAAGTCATAATCATGGCAGTTCCATAACAGACATACCTTATGCTGAGACCAATGTGTGAAAGTATAAAAGGAGACTTTGCCAGCCTTGTTCTGGGATACACATGAAATAACTTGGGGAAAGGTAAATGCAGTCAATGAAAAAGGCTACCTTTGATGAATGATAAGCTGACCTCTCAGATCAAGGACATTGGCAGTGGTAAAGAGGAGCAAGTGTCTGAACCATGGACAAAAAGCTGTACTTAAAAGAAGATTCAATCCAATATGTACCACACCTTGTACTTGTTCACTTGACCAGAGGCAGACGTTATGTCTGATTTTACATTCAGCTGTGACATGACAGTTATTACTTTGTTTTTTAAAGGTGCAGTTTCATATCCTACTCGTGTTTGAGGGGTATTTATATTTGCAGCATTTCCTGTGATGCAGCCAAAGAGAGAACATGGCTTATCATTAAAAATACTGTCTTCAATCCATATAGCTCCAGCAGATATCAAAAGAACGATAATGATACTTCTTAGAGAATAGAAAGATAGTCCATATCTTCTAAAGGAAGTTTTTTAAATTCTCAGCATTTTATTTGATAGAGCTATATCTCTATCAGCTTGTCACTTTGTCTGTAATATTGAATGAAATTTTTTGTCCAATTATCCCAGCATCTTCTAGCTTTAGTGACTTCTGGTTCAGAGGGAGGTTAAGAAAAATGAACATCAAGCCATTTGGATTTTTAAAGCATTTTTATGAAGTAAGGTCAACTATACACCTTGAAGACATTGACACTAAAAAGCAAATAAATTGACCTGTAATTTTCTATTTTTTTTTTATTAATACCTGGTCATTGTATTTAGTATTGTGATGTTCATAATGTCATTACACACTCTGGGAAGAAAGAGTCCTATTTGATCTTCTTTAATGTCATTCATTTCTGAGAGGAAGCTGTTGCTTTTCACATTTCTAGGCAGTGAAGAAATGATTTGGTTTTACTTTTTGAAGTTTTAACATCTGTAACTTACTCCCTCCTCCTCCCATTCTGAGTGAAGTAGCTTCTTTTTTCCTGTTTGTTATGAGACCTCAGACCTCCCCTTCCCATCTCACCCCCCAACTTGAAATTATTTTTCAAGTATCTCATTATACTTTTACTTCTACTTGCAGGATTATCTAACTGATCTGATTACCAATGACAGTATTACCTTCTTCAGAATCTCAAAGAAGATGTATCCTCACAGGCCTGTACTGATGGTTATAAGCCATGCTGCTCCTCACGGCCCTGAAGATTCAGCCCCTCAGTACTCACATCTCTTTCCTAATGCCTCACAACACATGTAAGGAAAAATCAAACCCTTTCGTTTCCAGGTCCAGGAGTATAGACGTCCTGGGTACCTCGGGGGGAACAATGTTTGCTTTTATAATACTCTTGGCATAAGTTTGTCACAAATATATAAGAAGAGTATCTTGAGAATTGCTACATCTAGAACTCAGAATTGTAGCTCACTGAGATAAATGGAAAGATTCATGTTGAATTCATTGGACATTGTTACAACTTATTTGGGAAGTAAAGCACTGTTTTATTTTGAGCAGGAGGATCAAAATCTGGTTCTTGGGCTCTTCTAATCTCTTCCAGGGAAGAAACTCTATCTCCCTGTCCTTATGTATAAACTATATTATTTTATGGGTATTACCAAAAATCACATAGTATGCAATATTTATTACTCCTGTTTCATATATGGAAAAAAAGGAAATACAGGCCTGCAGCACCAAATTAGACAAACTATTTCTGAATGAGCTGGTATGTCTGTACATGACCCAGTACAATGTCTTGAATGGGTCCCAAAAGCAGTATCACCCAGTTCCTGAGTTAACATGTTCATAAGCTCCATGATGATATGGTTCTTGTTTATAGCACAGAGACGTTTTACAGGTACAAGTCTGTAATGCTCCATTACAGGCATCTCCTCGCATGCTGATAAAATGAATCATTTTCCCAAATCACCTTTTGGCACAACTGAAAATGTTCTGATATTTTTCTAATTACTGGCTTCATGCCTTCATTGGTGTTCAACATTTTTAACTTCCTTCCTACGTGCTCTTTTTTTATTTTTTATGTTTTTAAGGGGAATTCTGTTCTATTTTGGATTTGTGAAGGAACTGGGAACTGATGGAAATAATAATCAATTGGTAGCCAAAGCTGCTCAGGACTAGTCCAAAGTCCAGTGAAATGCATTTGAGCTTTTTCACTTTATTTAAAATAGAGTCTGAGAGAAAAAGCTTCCTTTGTTCTATTGTCTAGGTATTGCATAACTTAGAATTATATATTTCATTATTTTGCGCTATGCTACCAAAGAGAATCTGTGTCCTAGATTTACAGCAATGCAGTATTTCGTGTTTGTTTGCCATCTTATGCTTGTTTCTTTGAAATGAAAATTACAGAAATGCCAAATGAGCAACTTCTTATAGCTTATACCCCAATTGACCTCAGTCTTCTTAGAAGTTCCTGTGGAAGGCATTCGCATCTTGGAGATGCTAATCATTTATCGAGCAACATTCGGTAGCAATTTAATTATACTAGTTGAATGAAAAAGAGTAGAAGGATTTGAGGAAGGCCAGCAATGAAAAATATAAACTACATCTATTTTTCTTTTGCTCATAGTTTAAATTTCATTTTTCACACAGGTTTATCTTCCTGATTATAAAGTAATTACACAAAACTATTTTTAATTGTAGGTGACTTTTCTTACAATGGTAACAATTCTACAGGAAGTGTCACTTCATGGAAATAAGTTTTGTTTGTAAAGAAACAAATTATCTTAGTTAGATTAAGGAACTGTCTTTTTCTTTTGGATATGAACATAAAATAATATGTACATCTTGTGCAAAGAAACTGCCAATCTTATTCTAAACTGTTTTCCTGGTCCTACATAATAATAGTAATAATCTGTAAGGGTTTTCATTGGCTTGGGTTTAAGATTAAATGTAAAAATGCAGAACATGCATCATTCCCTCACTGTATGTACAAATTAGTTCTCTACTTTCCATTTTTTCCCTTGTTCCCACATTCCATGGAATCCCTCAGTGACAGATAAATCTGTTAATGATAAAGGGGTATAGGCAGTTCTCACTGTTTTGTTGTCACGTGGATATGCTAGGGAAGGATCAGGACAGAGGTAGAACACTTCTTATTAATTGCCCTAAAGCAGTAAGCAATACTCTGAACAAAGTCTTTGCCTAGTCCCAGAATCAGAAGGCAGTACACCATGTGGCATGTCTCTGTACCGCTTCTTGTGGCAGCGCTGACAAAGTCTACAAGCGGATTCTTGAGCTATCCACAAAGCGAAATGAAGGTGTGACTGTAATGCTTACACTGGTTGACATACATACTGCATTGTGCAGCATTGCTAATAATAGCTAAAAGTTAGTGGTATGGATTTTAGCATAGACTGACAATCAGAATACTTCTCTGCTTGGGAACTCTGGTATGTACTTCTGGTGCTATTTTATGCTGTTGTTCTCTTGCTTCTATTATTACATATACTAGCTGGTATGATCATTCTACCCTATACAGCAGTCTCTTTCCATCTCATTCTATACAGCTCCTTTTCACGTGCATCTGCAGACTTTTCTTGTTTGAAAATTATTCACATCAACCACCATTCACATAGCAAATCCCTAGGCTACATGGCTGGTTTTCCTTTTTTACTGCCTATACTGATAGCTGCAGAGAATGCAACAGCTGGGCAGTTTAACAGTGATCAGAAATGTTATTTCTATAGAGGGTACATTTTACCACCCATCTTTTCCAAGGTCAAATGCAATCAGACTAGGACTTATCTCCTGAGTACATTTGAAGAGGTTATCTTAACCAAGTTCTAGGAATGTTACATTTGTGTATTTTTCCCATAAGACAGACAAATCTGTTAAGTGTAAGAGGGTTACATTTGTAGTAATCAAAGAAAATCACAGGCTTTGGTTGGATTAAACAGCGGGAGATTTCAAATCAGCCAGGAAATCACAAAGTAAGCTGAAAAGGAGTTTGCCAAGCATTTTTGATTCATTCTGGGCATCACATAGCAACAGTTTCCATAACTGTCAGCATTTTCAAGGAGCAATGTCATTATTTCAGCCACAATAACATTCTGAAATTCAAGAGGCTATTAACGATACAGAGAGAATAAACACCAGCCCTTTCCTCCCTATATGAAGAAGCCTCCATTTGCCGCCTACGCACATTTTTCAAATAGCATCTAACAGAGGCTTTTGGCATAAAACATTTCACTGTCAGATTATTAATTTCATATTTATATTAAAACTCTTAAGACTACCTGTCATATTCAAAGATACATTAGATACACAGTATTTCGAGGAGAAGTTTCAACTTATATTACTATTGTTTATCTTAATAACTTACCCTGCTGCTCTGTTGCATACACAAAAACAACAGTAGATACTTGCCAAATAGGAGGTGAATTTTTCAGGAAATTGTGTGTTGGGAAGAAGAAAATAACTGAATATCTGCTATTTTTCCTGTGTTCCTGTGTCACCCTCTTGGCTTGCACATTTATGTAGACTGAGTTTATTGCTTTGAATGAAAAAAGGAAGCCTCAAGAAATCACTTAGGAAAAGTAATTTTTAATATTTTAGACTCTGCAGGTGATGTGTTTGAGCCAGGATAGGAAGAAATTGCCAAAGGTGATTCTCAATCTTAAGTAATAACAAACTTTTTAGGAATAGATATAGTAGGTAAAAATAGTATTTCTTGCAAATGTAAGCTATAATATAGCTTTCTAGTGAATTGGTGATGCAGAGAATCAACATTATGGTAATGATATACCAAAATAAATCTTTTGTTTAGATCTATCTAATGTAGAGCAATATAATTATGCACAGAAAAGCAATCTCTGGAACTGAAACAATATGAAATTACGGACAATCAGTGATATTTCTCCTCATCACTTTAATGATGTCACAGGATCATGAGAAGTTGGAGGGGCTGTGAGATTCCAGGAGGACATTGAATCCAGCTCTTGGGATTTTGCAAGGACTTTAATTAAAGTTTCTGATGATCACAAATAGTTGGTGGCTGGAAAGTGTCTGCAAAATACAGTCCTATTTCCCCTCATCCCTGCTTTTCTTGGCAGGTCTTTAAAATCCGGCTATGTATCCACTTCTGCTTGCCATGAGCTCACATGCAGTTTGATACCACCAGGTAGGGTGCCTGTGCTCCTCTGGGTACTCCTCTGAGTGTGAAAAGTATTCAAGTAGCCAGTCATGTTGAATTCAAAAAAGCTGTTAAAGAACATGGTAGAACCTTTTCAGCAAGTTCTATAGTTATTGTTAAACAGCTTGCACAAGCCAAAATATTTGATGCCAATGCGGGCAGAGTAAAAGCAAAGCAATTTACATGAGTAGGGACTCTATAGTACATGCTTAATCTAGATCATACTTCTGGAGTTCGACTGCTGAGGCTAGTCTCTTGGCCTTGAAATATATCCATGTTAGTCAGAAGACATTGCAAAAACAATGTGTATTTACTCTTTTAATATTTTATTCCCCATAGAGTTGTTTCCATTCTCCCATCTTTCGTACAAAACATTAGAAGCATAAGACTTTTCCAAAGTAAATCTAGTATTTTCTTGTGCACCTCAGAGAGTTGGTCCTATAGTGTTGATCAAATAGAAATTATTGGTATATATTACTATGGCTTTTTTCTGCACTTCTAGAACATTCTGATTTTCTCTCTGTTCCTTAGCACTCCCAGTTATAACTACGCTCCAAACCCAGACAAGCACTGGATAATGAGGTATACAGGTCCCATGAAACCTATACACATGGAGTTCACTAATATGCTACAGAGAAAGCGCCTTCAAACACTCATGTCTGTGGATGACTCTATGGAGATGGTAAGATTAGTATTCACTTTTTTTTTTTTTGGCTGAACAGGTGCTTGTTTCTTGAGTTAAGCTCCAAGCTGTGCTGTATATGAAGATAAGGGGGAAGGAAGGAGGACTGCATCAGTTTTCTAATAGTGTGTAATCCTTTCACCTCTGAGGATTTTGTCTCTCTATTCAATGTGTAAGCATCCTCATCTAAAGACAGGTACTGTGAGTTGGGTGGTGTAAGTGAGCTGATTTGTTGCCACAGAGCCACTGCTGATTAAGGGGAAGAGGGAGGGATCACCTGGAAAAATGCACATCATAAATTCTAAAAATGTATCATCTGATAGTGAAAAGTCATCCTACAACCTGTTGGAAATAACTACCTAATTGTGGGCTTATCTTGATCCTGTAACACTGATTTCTGAGAGAAGAAGAACAACAACAAGTGATGCTGCAGGAGTCCTAACTGGAATAATCCCATGGTAGACCAGGCCCAGGATGTTAAGTGTTAGAAGTAGATAAATATATAGGTAGATTTTTTTTTTTAATTAAGTGTGCATTATGTAACAATGAAATCTCTTATTGCAAGCTGGGTGTCTTGAACAGAAACATCTGAATTAGCTAAAAGCTAGTCTGAAAAAGAATGGGTTTCCAGTTGTAAGAAGGCAGATGTAAAGGTGTTGCAATTTACTCCTTATCTCTTGGCATTCTTACTCAAAAAAGGTAGACATAAAATAAGAGGAGTCCTGCAAGGCAAAGATTAAATTATCTGGATGGCATTGCATCAACTTGTTAGTAATGTCTTACAATTACTGATTCAGGCTAGTATGTTCTCTACTTTATATTAATGAACCTGTTTAGATGGATCAGATACCAGCATTAGGGAAGATCAGCTATTTTACTATACTATTTTGATTTTCTATTTAGTAAAATGGTTTCACTTTGAGTGATTCGCTGGAGGCAAAATCAGTTGGGTTGTTTTTTAGTTGTAATCACCAAGTTAGCCTGATCTTTTCTACTAAATTATATGCATCTAATAGTCTTTCAAAATTCAAACAAACAAACAAAAAAACCCACAAAAAACCAACCAAACAAAACAACAACAACAAAAAGAATCCAAACCACCAACAACAACAGAGTTTGTTTTCTTCTGTGCTGGTGTGCTCTGGATCCATGTGAGGACCTTTTTACGTTTGCACATGAAAATGTCGCATAAAAACTGATCTCTGGTGCTCAAGTTAGTACATTTCATTTAAAGATTCTTATGTAAATCCATAGAAGCAACTACAAACAAAGTTAAAGCTCCTCTTAATACTCCATGTTAGTTCTCCAGCTAGTGAGAGAGTATGACTGAGTGATATTTATCTGGAAGAGATTTTGCAAATATTCTGCGTAATGGGGACTCATTTGTCTGAAGGCAAGATTGTTGATTGTTGGTTAAATAAGTGTGAAATTCAAAATGCTGTCATTTTATTAAAATTGTTTCCTGCAGGAAAAGATAAAGGTGGAGAGAAAATTTCAAAAATGCTTATCACCTTGAAACTTTTATCTCTGCTACCATATGTATTTAGTACTATCTTGACAGCTCTCATGCAAAATACTGAACCCAAGCACTTTTGGAAATATGGCATGCTATTGTGTTTACCTTAAAACAGAAAACGGAAGTTTGCCTTGTAATAGCCACAATATTCAGTTAGTAAAATTATTATGTGATTGTGGATTATTCAGAATAGTTCATTGTGATAACTCAGTGGCATAGTAAAACTGTTGTTATTTATTTGCATGTCACACATAGGCAGAAAATTATATCCAATATTCTGCATGTAGTACTACTCAGTACTACTCATACTTCATTTTGCTTTTTTTCAGATTTACAATATGTTGGTTGAAACAGGTGAACTGGACAATACCTATATAATATACACAGCAGACCATGGTTATCATATTGGGCAGTTTGGGCTGGTGAAAGGAAAGTCCATGCCATATGAGTTTGACATCAGAGTTCCTTTTTATATCCGAGGTCCAAATGTGGAGGCTGGATCCTTGTAAGTTCTTGGCTATTGTGTGTGTGTATGTGCGTGTACAGAAAAATCCTTTATATTCACATCTCTAGTCATATTGACCTGGCATCCAAATGGGGGCAGAAAGTTCTCTCATCCTGACTGACTTCCTGCTCATCGTTGGCAGAAAAATACATCTACTCAGATAACAGAACTGATAGCATGTGCTGGTATAACACAGTCAAGGTTTTACGCCATTGCCTTTTTGCTTGCATAGGTGTGCAGCACAAGCCACTACACTTTTGTGGATGTAGTTGAAAAAGCCACTTTGAAATATGTCCAATCTAGGAAACACTTTTTTGCCTCCTTTTGAGGAGTGCAAATAATATACATAACTATCACATTTTCAAGGTAAAAGACATATTGTATAATATTCACTGCCACGGTAGATAATTATTGCTGGACATTATATCACTTAGTGGAGTCAGCTGTTTCAGTTTATGAAGAAGAATGTACGTAATAGTTCATATATTGTCATCCACAAAGATTCTTTTTGGTTCATCCTTTGAGATTACATGGTTAGGGCTGTTTGTCAGATGCACGCAAGCATGCAGAATATGACTGTTAATTAAAATGGTAGCTTTGATCAGCTAAGAAATTATGTAAATACGCTTTCTAAGCAATTATTTCAATAGCAAATATTTGTACTTAAGTAATGATTTTGGACAGAGTGCCATAATTTGCTGCCTTTTATTTATATCAGTGTGCATGTTTTAGCATAATTAACACACACAAGGTCTTCCACACACAATTTTTTTCTTTACCACAGAGGAACAGATCTAGTGTGTAATACAGTAGCAAATAGTTATTAAAAAAGTCTCATACCATTTGCTGGTTAAATTAATTGATTCACATTACCAGTAGGCACAAAAATGTTAAATTCTGTAGATATTGCACTGTGTGTCTAACTTATTTACAGCAGTTATGCATGTGAAAGAAACAATATTGCTTCTCTCACTGTGTGTCTAACTTATTTACAGCAGTTATGCATGTGAAAGAAACAATATTGCTTCTCTAAAAAGCAGGTGAGGGATTCCTCAGGTAGAATTAAACGTATTACCTCAGCACTGAAAGAAGTTTGTCTGCAGCAGCACAGAATTTCAAGTGAGCTGGATTAGCCTTCTAAGAACATGCTCTCTTTCACTTCAACTGCAGTTTTTGGTCTTACTGGAGAGGCAATGCTAATATGGCCCAAGTGGACTGAGCTAGTTTTTCTGGAACATGCAATGCTAGAGACCAGCCACCTCACGTCTGCTCTAGTTCAAGGATCTTTGCACCTAGACATACGTAAAAGCTGTGAAACCTTCCCACTGAATTTTATTTTTCAGGGGTTTCTGAAGATGAAAAATATTTCTGTTAGAATCAGAGTCGTCAGCCTGACAGAGTCTGGCAGAACAGAGCCCATCGTAGTACAACAAATAGGAAGAACAGGATAAAATACCTTGGAGGGTGAATATATCAGATAATAAATTGATCCTCCCTTTCAGCCTGATTTTCTTTAAATGGTAGAACTTCAATCATCCATGTTTTGCGTCAACCTTATGTTTTTCCTGCAGAGTAATTGTCATGACCCCCTTTTGATACCAAAGATTTAATAGCAGTCACTGTAGCAAGTCATTACTAAGCTCTCATTTCTATTACCAAATATGCTACACCACAATTATTAGTAATTAAAATCAAATTAGGTACATCGATGTAATTCATCATCCATGCTCTTGTCAGTGCCTGTTTGCTCACTCGCTCAAAAATGTAGTAATTTTTAAATGGTGTCTCATTAATTAGTGTGAATTTAGCAGCTTTCTTCTGTCCTGTATTTTGAGCTAGAATTCTGCACTGACATGTGTAGCAGCCCATCTGGTCCCATCCTTCCTTTGTGCCTGCAAATCATAGCATGGTGATTCTTCATGTTCGGTGCTGTAGAAGACTGTCTGTATAGCAGTATGCTCACTTTTTTTTTCCCCCCACTTTTAAGAAATTGAGTGCCTTCCTTGATATCTTTTTTTAAAGAAATAAAGAAAAGAAATGGTACACATCTGATAAACAGTATGTATATATGTAATATTTTGAGTAATTACACAACACTGTCATAGACCAATTTGAAATAAGTTTGTAAGGTTCAACATAAACGGAAAACACTTCTGCAAAACCAGACCCATAGTAAAACCAAGTCACATGATTAGAAATTTGTGCATTTGTTTAGCTACTGAATGCCAGGCTGTGCAACTAGATGTCTGATCTGTGAACTCACTCATATTTAGCTGTGGTGGTTCAAGGGATTTGGGGATAGGAGCGGTCTGTACTCCTCTGGAGTCGATGCCAATGCTTTAATCAAATTTGAAGGCAATTTACATTCAGGTATTGTCCTGTTAACTCTGATGGCTGAGGAGCGCGTGCCACTACTCTGCTAAGTAACAGGGCAGGGCTGTTTCTAAGTGTTTGCAGATGGATAACTGTCCACTTTGGAAGATTGATATTTTTTCAAGTAAAGCTGTGCTTTTATTCTCCTTTTTTTTCCCATAACTGCTGCTTCTCTGCTTTTTTTTTTCCCAGATCCCTTTCCTTTTTCTGTCTCACACTCTACATTAACAGCAACTTTTAATTATTTGCTGTGGTGTCTAGCAATATATTTCTCCTCATGTTCTCTTCAGAATATGCTTGCTGTGATATAAGCTGAGGTATTTATTTCTATACCATATTTTGAAACGGATAAAGCGTGTGCTACCTGCCAAATTTACTTTTTAATAAAGTCATCAGATATTTGGCAGACACTGTGATTCTATAAGACACCCAAGGAGTTTTTCCAATGCTTTCTCATGTTTTCAAAGACTTTTGAACACTCTTTTGCAATAATTAACTAACTTTGCCTTGTGAACTACTTTGCTTTCTCAAAAATGCTCTGTGCTAAAAGTTTTAAATCATCATATTAATCCCTCTTGAGGTTATGCAACTTACCTATATTCTACATTTTAATTCCCTTCATGGAAAGGAATTGGATTCTCTTTTCTTCGTTGCAGATGTCACAAAATAAGCCTTTTCAGATCCCTGGTCTCTGTGGAAGGGCTGGAGTTGCTTGGTATCATTTCATACACTTTAAACCAGGTTCCCATATGTTTTTTCAGGAATCCTCACATTGTGTTGAATATTGATCTTGCACCTACAATTCTAGATATCGCTGGATTGGATATTCCATCTGATATGGATGGTAAATCCATTCTAAAGCTTCTGGATTCTGAGAGACCAGTGAATAGGTAAGAAATGGAAATGTGCGTGTAAACGTGCAAGTGTTTGTACAGGAGACTGAGCAAGTATTCAGCAACATGCAGCGAATGTAAAGGAAAATATAATAAAATTACCATCTATATGAGTACATAATTCACTGGAAAATCTCAAGACCTATTTGGCAATATGTGACTGACTGCAGTTATTTATTTTCATTTTGTTGGGTTCATATACTAGCTATATGGCATATATGGCATCTGGATATACTAAATGTAATCTGTGTAGCAGTGAGAGGGCTACACATGAAGGTCTTTAGCTATGTGAGTTATAGATTTTAAATGTCTCTGTGGCATCATTTGTAGCAAAGCATTTCATATTGAATAAATTGTAGAATAATTGAGTTGAAAGGGTTGGTTGTGTATCAGACTATAATATAAAGACAGGCCAGCACTCAGAATTGCACAGTTATTATTTGAGACCTTCCATCAATACTTTTATTGGAAAAAGACTGAGGAAGAGAATTAGGCTGGATGGTTGCTAGAGAAAATCAGCAGAAAAAGGGAAGAAGGAGATTTGCTTTACAAGTAGTTGGGTGGAGGGAGAGGGCGGGAAAGGAGCAGCTGCTTTAGAATAGGATACTTGGGGGGTAGTGTGCAGGTTAAAAGCCCAAACTGGAGTCAGGAAATCCTGATTTAATTTGCGATCCTTTGTGATCAAGGACAATACAGTTAATCCCGTGTGCCTTAAACATGCTTATGTTGAAATAGTTGTACTGTGTGAATCTCTTGTGGATTTTGTCCCTGTGAGAACAAATCTGTCCTATGTTTGTTCATGATTTGCACTGGAGAGGCATATGTGCCTGCTTCATAAAGCTGGATGTCCCCTTGTGCAGTTATATGTAATGTTTCTGATCTGAACTGGGGGTGGAAAACTCGGGCATGACTTGATTACCGGTTTTGTGGGAATTGCTTTTTCCTCTCCTCGTTTCCTCCTAGGTTCCATTTAAAGAAAAAGATGAAGGTGTGGAGAGACTCGTTCCTAGTGGAAAGAGGGTAAGGAAAGTGTTAATCACAAGGCCCACTCTTTTTAAATAGAAGGGTACTGAATAGCTAAAGCCAAAGCAGCACTCTACCACAGACCTAAAGCCATTTAGCTGTGCCAGCAGGGACACGGCTGCAGTATGCCTAATGGCAGTGATTGTGTGATAGGAGGGAATGTATGGCCTTTGCCTACAGCCTGCATAAATGTGCTGTTGGGGTGGGGGAAGGGGAGTTTTACTTGGATTGAGAAATGGAAAGGCATCCCATTTTTCTTTCAGCTGCTGCCCCCCCAACCATCCTGCTTGTATCATGGGAGCATGAATAACCTTTCCTCTCTGCATGTTCATCTGCTGGCCATTCCCTCTATGCCTCTGCCTTAATACGTAACAAGGGTTTGTGAGGTGCAGCCCTGTAGAGTGAGGAGGGTATGGTCTCTTTATATCGACTGTTGTTACTGCCTGCCAATCAGACATGAAACACACTGTCTTGGTTTTGTATGTTTTTGTATGCTTCCTGAGAGTATGATATGAATAACTTGTGTGTTATTGGAAATGATGATAAGTGCTAGTTTCTACTGGCTATTAAGTTTTGGCCACCTGTGATGCTATGGACTTGGCAGATAACCTGCTCCACTGAGCCTTTTCAGCAAACTGTATGAATATCTTGGAATTAATATTAATGCAAAAATAATTATTTTTTTCTTTTCCAGTAAACTACTGCATAAGAGGGAGAATGAGAAGGTAGATGCCCAAGAAGAAAACTTTCTACCCAAATACCAGCGTGTGAAAGACCTCTGTCAGCGAGCTGAGTATCAAACAGCTTGTGAACAGCTTGGCCAGGTAGTGCAATATACCCCTGACTGAAAGCAAGCAGTTGTAGTTGGGCTAAGCTTAACACCTTAACTGTGACAATGTCCTTCACCTTGTCGTCTATTCCAGCTTATAAATCAAATGGCTCATTCTGTGGCTTTTGTTCAAAACCGTATTACAGCATTTATGAGACTAACTATCAGTCAGGAAATTGTGATTCAAGTGCCTCTGTATTGATTCCTGACTACTGTTAAGAGAACTGCCTACCCTGTTTTAACATTTTATTCCTCAAATAGAATGTGATTTGGGATTCATTAGTGATGAGAAGCTACAATGAACCTAACAGATTGGCATCCTCCAAATACATATAGCTCCCTTTGCTTTGAATTCTTAAATTAACTCACTTTGTTGTTATTATTTGGAGTTACATATAATAATGGGAAACTAATATTCTGTGAACTCAATATAACCTTCTTCTTAACAAAAATATATTGTGAAAACACATATGCAATTATGGCTGCAGGTAGTCTGTGTGTATATGGGCACAAAGCTCATTGATTGTGTCATTTCTCTTATTGTTACATAACTGTTCTGGGCAGATATGAAAATATGTTCACTTTTGATCCAAGTTATGTAGAAGAAATCCAGGAAAAAAAATTTAGAGTATTATCAATACACGGTCTTGGCGCAGGAGAAGGTTTTGCAAATTTACCAGAGCAGTGCAAAGGCATGGCAAAGCTATCTCCAGCAGCTCCACTCCTTGGGAGATTTCTCCACTCTTGGGGGAATTCTCATCCTCTGGAAACACGGCAAAATTGACTCGGTGCCATTGCTTTCTCATCCAGGTACTGTCAGAGTACCCCCTTCCAAGGACTGTAATGCATTCTACCCGTGGACAAAAGGATGAAGGTAGATGGGTCTACATGCTAATGTGTCTGTTCTTAGACTGGCATTACCTCATACCCTGGCAGCTCGGAGGGCTGTCAGAATAAGTCAGTCTGTGGAATATAACCGTTCTTGCATACATGATCTGAATGTCTTACCAAGGCTATAGTCAGTAATGGGCTACTCAGGCTACAGTAGTTCATTTTCTACTGTTGGAAGCCAGACTCCCTGCTTCTGGCTCTACCATCATGTAGTTCAGTGCACCTGTGAAATGAGTCCATTGTTCCTTAGGTGTTTGGATCCAATTTATACGTATAAGCATTTTCCAAATGCTCTTTTCCTCCTGTGGCTTCTTTGTCAGATTTAGTATACAGAGAGATTATAACATCCTGTTCTTCCTAAAAATACTGAACTGCAGTAGTTTAATGTCATCAGATGTCTTAAGCTGAAATTTTAGATGGGTGGGAGCAAGACGACGTTTCAGAAACTGGGGGAAAAGTCATCGTTTTTGCTACATCATCATCTAGTAAGTAGTTTGGGGAAATACAGCTTTTCTTTTTCCATCAGTATTTTCCCTTTGAGAGATGTTTCAACTTCTTCCTTTTATCTTCATCTTCCCAATTATTTTCAACATTGTTGTAAGAACAGAGAGGAAAAGAGACTCTCCAAGTCCATGTTGTCACCGAAGCTGTCTCTTTGCATAAGGTAACTTAGCTACATTCAGGCTTTCTTACTCTAATTACCACATGTCTCAGTTATGGAAGAAAGGGGGAAGGCCCTGTATTGTCTACACACATTCACAGACTTATGTCTTCTTCCATGGATAATAAAATATCTTTGACATCTGTAAGAAGTGGGCATAAAATGTCAACTCCGTAATCAGAATTGCCATTAAATTCCAAAGCGAAGGTGTGCTAATAAGAGATGCGTGTGCTGCATCCTCATTGTCAGGAGACAGAGAGAAGAAGAATTGTTTTGAGCAGTTCAGTCAGACATAATTGGAAGTGATAGGATGAAATTGAGCAAAAAAGAAATTTAAGTTGGACATCAGGAAAAATTGCCTAACAATCAAGTCAATTAGAGTCTGGGAAGGGCTCTCAAGGGAGTCTCAATCCATCTAACCCCTGCTCTAGAGAATATGTCCTAGTAGTCTGTCTAGACAGCAGAAATAGTGGGAGATGAATGTGCTTATTTGAGGATAAATTGTGTCTAAATATGGGTGCACTAAAAGTCTTTTCAGAGTGAAGTAAGACTAACTTCTCAAATGACAAACGGGTGTTGTCTGTTTGCTGGTGCTGTTCACAGCTCTGCATAGTAAGTAGAACGAGCTCAAATGTATAACATACCACCCCTTGGGAGAGTTTGTGGTATACAGATACAGTGGTTATTTAGCAGAAATCTCCTGATTCTGCAGGACACTTTATTATTGTGCATTTAACAGTATCTGGAGTGTTCAGTGCAAAAGGTGAATTTTCACATCCTGATGCAAAGATGAAGAGAAGTCTGGGTCTGAATTAGGTGAAAGCTTGGTAAAGTCATTGGGAGTCTTTCTTTTGACTTAATAAGTTTTGGGGACCTGCTATTCCATGCACAGAGAAGTCTGAGCAGTGCCAGGGAATCTGAAGTGTGAGCAGGAGACGAGAAGCACAAATGGAGGACAAAGACTCAGAAGAGGAGTGAATGAGAAAGACAAGGACAGAGCTTAGAGTAAAGGGGAGGTAAAGAAAGCTTTGAATATGTAAGATGGAGAATTTGAAATTCTGCTTTGTGTGTGTGCAAGTTTGTGAATACAGTTCTATCATCACAAAATGCTCTTCCTTTGCAAATCTCTGTCGCCCTCCTTGACCTATAATCGTTTTGATAAGAGAGCACCAGGATCATGGAGATGAGGCTATTCATGCTGTTTAAAACCTTGTTTCAGAGTCCATTATGTGTGATTTTTTTGGCAACACTAATATATGTAAATTCTTCTGAGTGCAATGGGAATCTGTGTGTTGCCATGTTTTTTTTTTTCAGTTAGCAGGGTTTGGTCTGTATTAGCTATTTGCATCCAACAAAGGGTGACTGTAGGCTCAGATGAAAGAGCAGCTCAGCATTTATATTCAAGGATTTAAAAGAGATGAGCTCTTTCTTCCCACATGAAATAAAAAACATTTATCCTAGTACCTAAATGGCTTCCACACAAATTTTTTCTCTTCAGTGTAGTTCAGTCTTTCATTCTAAACTGGCTGATAAGTGGAAGCTGACCCACTTTTATCTGGCGGCCTGCATTAATGTGCTTTTGTGGAAGCCAATTATGATATCAGCATTGCTCTGTAGAGTATTCCCAGCAACTCCACAGTATCATAACAACAGCTGCACAAAATCTCCCTCTAAGCCATTTGCCAACTTTGTGCACATTGGTTAAACATGCGATACCTGCAGCACTGCTGATTGCTATAGGGAATCCATGCTGTACATGTTAAAAAAAAAAAAAAAGTATTAATTTTGTCTTTAGCAGGACCTGGCATAATACAATAATATTGGTAACTTGTGAAGAAAAATAGTTGACTGAATTCACATTATTTCCTTTTCAAATTATTTTTATTTTCAAAGGTCTGTTTACATGCAAATCTGATACAAGTAGAATTTGTCTTTAAATAGCATTAAAAAATATTATTTTATATGACAGTTTTCACCAGGAGAACATTCAAAATGCAAGAATTTGCACTTTGTTTCCTTCAGATGTTCTGCAAATGAAAGGTTTCATACACAGTCTTCCCTCTGATTGCTTTGTGCTGTACCAGGATCATGAAGGGATATTCTCTTTTGTAACTGGCACGAAGATATCATAAGTAAAAGTATGTCACTTACTGAATTAGTCCCGCCAATTCTCTGACATAGCATGGCATAGCAGTGATGAAAAATATTCTGATCTGTGTGTGCTTTCCTTCAGCAATTCATAAGTGGTACCTCTAGATCATATTCCTGCCACCATAATCATTAGCCATTGCCTAGTGCCAAGGGTGGAGCAGTAGAAAAAGTTACTTACATTTTCTCCTTTTCCTGAGGGCACTGTAGCTTGAACTTATGTTAGCCAGACTTAGGAAACTAAGTCCGGTTTTATAAGGAATTCCGTTAAAAACTGGGAAGAAAGTTTTTGATCTGTGTATCTTTTGTGGTTGTCCGGTTCTTTTGTACCTAGCAGAGATATCCTGAGGTTACTAAAGAATTTAGGTTCTGTTGATAAGTGAAGCGCTTCAAGCCAGCTAGAATCCAGATAATTTTAATAGCTCATTAGGCGGACCTTTGGAGTTCCTGAATGCCAGTGCGAGTTGCACATGCTCAGCAACTTTCAGGATCCGGTTCTCAATCTGTGATTGCAACAAGAAATGACTTGTTGATAACTTCATACATTAAAAATTTTATCAGCCCTAAAACTGATAACATTAGGAGGCAACAAACCATGAAAATTAAAATAGTGATGATTTATTAAGGGCTGTTATTCAAGGATTGTATTCCTTATCAGGAATTATAATTAACTGTTTCCCTCTTTTAGCCAGAAATAGCCTATAATGATTTCCAGGGGCTATTTTACTTATGGGGTTTTTTGCTTGTTGTTGCTTCACAAAACCAAGAAATTTGCATCTCTTGTTAACTGAGATTTTTTTAGACTCCTCGTCGTTACTGTAGCGGATGTTGCAAGTAACTTGCAAAATCAGTACCAATATTTAATAAAACCACCAAATTTTTCAAATACCCTGACATGAGTAGCAGTGTAGTTTAGTTCAAAAGACAATTAACTGGAGGTCAGGAGGCTGGCTTCAGTCTCAGAACTCAGACTCGATGTGGGACCTCAGACAAATCAATTCCCTGTTTTGGTGCTGCTGTTTTTTTATCTCCACCACTAATGTAATTTCTGCTTAGGCTGCACTCACTCCTTAGCTTCTGCAGTACCTAACACAGCAGGTGGACCATTTGATACCACAATCCAATTATTATATTAATAATAAAT